>PVHY01026082.1:0-17694 GCA_004024945.1 Uropsilus gracilis
CCCGGGGTACCACAGACTCAAGCAATACCCAGCCTCAGCTTCCCAGGTAGCTGAGATAACAGGCGCACGCCACCACGCCCAGCTATTTTTTTGGAACTAAGTCTCGCTATGGGCCCCAGGCGGGACTCGAACCGCGATCCCTAGCCCCTGCCGCTTCATAGGCTGAAGCTTACAAGCACGAGCCACCGTGCCCGGCTCAGAATTAGTGTGATTGAAACATGACTTCTCCCTTCAAAATCTAAATGTATTGTGTGGGTGAACAGCCTTGCTTTGAATTTTGGGTGGAAGGCTATATTGTGTTTTCAGGCCTCTGGTAGTTTAACCTGAGCCATAGATAAGTCATTCACATGAATTGACTGACCTTAAGTCAGTTTCGAGTGACAAAAGGCAATAAAAATGATCCACGCACCCTCTTGGTAAAATGAGTCTTTGGATCCATCCCCTGGTTCCCAGGTTTCCATAATCTAGCTTTGTGGCCTTGGGTAAATTAACATGTTCTTTGAAAGTTCTTTCAGAAAGCTCTTCTGAAATGTTGAAGAATGGTATAAGGGGGTTGGAGCTCAAGGGTGATTTAATCACTTTATGGGTTAAAAAAGCTCTTCAGGTGAATGCCTTGAGCATAGGAATTCAGCCAGGTCCTTGGTTTCAGGGTGCAGATGATGACACTGTTCAGCGACCAAAGTTTGACACTAAAATGATAGCTAACTCATTGTCTGATGCACCTGGGCTCTTGTGGCCTTACCTTCCAAGAGGGCCCATCCTTTGTTTTACTGGATCAAAAGCAGGTGACCCCACTTTGCCTCTTCCCCAGGCTTGACCACTATGCCATTATCAAGTTTCCTCTGACCACTGAGTCAGCCATGAAGAAAATAGAAGACAACAACACACTTGTGTTCATTGTGGACGTCAAGGCAAACAAACACCAGATTAAACAGGCTGTGAAGAAGCTCTATGACATTGATGTGGCCAAGGTCAATACCCTGATCCGGTGAGTGGGACTCAGTGGGATAGAATAAGGGCCTTGGGAGCTAGGAAACCTAAAGGGCATAAAATTCCTTAATGCTGCTTTTGGCATCAGAAAAAGGTAGTACCATGTACATTTCTTGAGAAATGAGCAGATCCTGCTCTAAGTGGACTTGTGGAAACATGGGTTGTCCTGCCTATGGGACTTGATGTATGGGGGGGTTGGTGCTTATGTTGTTGATCACTGCCTCTTAATAGAGGCAGGCCCTGAAATGAAGTAAAAATCAGACTATCTATTTAAGGCTCAAAATGCCTGTGGTATCTGCTATAAGGAGAATTGACTTTGTGACTAAATGGCTTCCATAGTCTTCTGCACAAATGATAAAAAATGACATAAACAAAGGAACTACTGATGGGCACAACAATGGCAAAAAGGGCATGGGGACAGTGAGGGCAGCAGGGACTAAGGCTTCCTTCTCTTCCCTAGACCTGATGGAGAGAAGAAGGCATATGTTCGACTGGCTCCTGACTATGATGCTTTGGATGTTGCCAACAAAGTAAGCTTCTCTGCTAGGAATTTCTTAACCCCCTGGGTGTAAATGATGTGCTTGTAAGCGACCAAAGCCTGACTTGCTGTGATTAATCTTAACTCACTGACTGCACCCGTTAATAGGCTGTATGTACCATGTGCCTCATTCTGTTTTTTAACCATGACTCCAGCTTAATAGTCTCATTTCAGCTCCCAGTAACTATGCTCCCTTTTGTTTTTCAGATTGGGATCATCTAAACTGAGTCCAGCTGGCTAATTCTAAATATAATTTTTTCAACATATATGTGCTTCTTGGTCTTTATGTCAATTTTTGTTTGGGCGGGTGGGAGACAGGTTTCACACACTGAAATAACAGGGCTTGGGCAGGACTTTTGGTCTACTTACCCAGTGGGAATACTCATCCCTATCATTTCACCATACTTGTTATAATCCTGAGGGGTGGAGCTTGGGTAGCAGAGATAATTGTCGCCTAGGCTAGATTTTTGTCCTGGAAGTAGGACTTGCCTTCATCATACCAAATACCAGTTTTCATTAGCATCCATTTCTGGGCAGCTGGTTGGCTGGCTTTCCGGAAGCACCTTTTCTCCCCACACCCATCTACCATGTCCAACCGGTTGGTCTACTTCCCTCATCCCTTGCCCAAGAAAGGACAAGGACTTCAGAGGAATGCTTTCATTAGTGTTTTCAATTGTGGGCACAGGCTTGAAAGCTGGAGAGGATGCCCCAGGCTCATATTAAATCTCATTTAATGTGTGAGGCTGGGCCTTCCACTGTTGCTGTCCTTGCGTTCAGTCCAATTCCAGGCTCTGTGCCCCTCACTCAGTTAAGAATTTGTCTTTGTGTTGCCGCCTGGGGACACGCTCAGGGCAGAAGTCCGAGCGCAGGAGGCGGGAGAAGTAGACAAGGATCATGACATCCAGCATTAACAAGATACTCAGCAGAAAGGTGCCTAGAGTCCTCTGGCCAGCATAACGCAGGAAGAAATGGGTGAGATAGGCCTGAGGGGCCAGGCGGAAAAGAAAGTACATGACCATGTTGACATACTTGTTGACCCGGTAGAGGAGATGGTCCTGGGCGTTGTTGATCTTCATCATCATGCGAATGGTGAGGAAAATGTTGCTCACCTCCACCAGTAGTGTAAGGACACCCCCACCAACAAAGCGGCTGTAAAATATACCTGAAAAGAATGCACCCATGGCCTTGAAAGCAAAGGAGAGAAAAAAGGTTAAGAAAATCAGACGAGGCTGTTACAGGGGTGGGGGGTGTGGGGGGGTGAGCAGGTAACAGAACCAGGAAATCCTCCTTTGCTTCCCACTAGAATGTCAGCACCTTTAAACTTTAATCCCTGCCCACTCTATTTGAAGAGTACTGAGGCCATGCATTAGTGGCTTCAGTCAAAGGGCATAGAGTGCCAGCTCTCCCCACCGTAGTAGGAGATACAGGACAGGGTGGGACCAGGGTTAAGATAGAAGATAAGTCTTCCCCCTACAAGGTTGAAGGAATACCCGCCCTTGCTAGACCCAAGCCTATACCACAATCCCCTTCTAACCATGACGTGATGGACCAGGTATTCCCAAGACGCTCGAGCCTGATGACTGACCACGATGTCTACCGAGTCGTGGATGAAATACCCTAGTGGAAGAGGGGTAAGGGGAAGAGGTCACGAGGTGGGCTACACAGTAAGAGCAGAGTGTTTCCTGGGCAAGACTTACCAGCGGAAAAGCAAACGAGCAAGTAGCCAGAAAGTGACCATGCGGTCTCAATCTCCACCAACATCTCGGGGGACTGCCATATACTGGAAGGGAGGGAAGAAGTCAGGCGCTCATCTCTGCTTCCGCAAGGACCCTCAACTCCCTCATCACCCCAGTCAGCCCCGGAGGAGTCTGGGCTCGCGCTATTGGCTCGCTGGGTAGTAAGGAGGGACTTGGCGTAAACCCAGGTGTCTCCCGTTTCCCCGATGAGCTCCCCCTCTCCAGGGACCGCTGCGGCTCCGGGTTGGACAGTATTCCAAACAGGGAATCAGGTGAGCCAACTTGGCCTCAGCCGGCCCGCGAGTGATAGCAAGAGTAAAGCGGGATCCCCTAGCCACCTTCGCGCCCCCAGTCCTTCACTCACCACAGTAGCGCCCAGATCCCTGACACAATAGAATGGGCGAAGGAGACGAGCAGGTTGTGCCAACGCCAGGTGCGCAGGGGGTCGGCGCGCACGTGCGCGGGCAGGGGCAGGCGGCAGAGCGCGCGCCGGAGCGCCCGGAAGGTCAGCGTGGCCCCCAGGAGCAGCGGCAGGGCGGGGTGCAACAGTGTGGGCATGCTGACCCTCCCGGCCGTCTGTTTGTCGGCCCTCTGGGCGGCCTCTCGGACCACTCCAGCCCGGACGCCTCTCCCGCCGGACACCAGCCTCACACAGTTTTCGCGGAGCCTTTTAGGCCCCTTCGCTCCTCCCGTCCCCTCCCCGCCGGCCTCTGCCCCCGCCCCTAGCCGCCCGCGCCCCGGCCCCGCCCCAGCCGCCAGCCCCCGCCTCTCCGGCGCCTTTGCAGCACGGAGGGCGCGAGCTCCTTTTCCCCGGGGCCTCCCAGCCCCGCCTGGCTCCCGCGGACCTCGGGCGTAAAGGAGCTGGGGGCGCTGCAGCCGAGACACCCTGAGCTGGCGCCTCCCGACTGCCGACGGAGTGCCGCCTTGCACGCTTGGTATCGCTAACTCGAGTCCCCACATTCTCCCCGGCCAGCGGCTCCCCCGCCGGGGCGGGTACTCCGAGAACTCACTCTCCGCCCTCAACTCCTTTCTGGTCAGAGCTGGGCGGGACCAGTCACACACCCACCGCCTTCTAGTTCGGTCGTGTAGGGGTGTCGGAACCGGCCTCGACTCTGATCTCCACCTGGACACTGTCCTCTGGAACTTTAGCTTCAGGCCAGACGAGGACATGGGATGTGCTGACCTGTCGCTACCCTGCCCGGCACGGGGTCTGTGCGGGGAAACTGCTGACTAACCTCTCACCACCCCTCCTCCCAGCCCGCTCTAGGGTTCCCGGGACCAAGCGGTTGTCACAGTCCTCCCTCAGACAGTCCCAGCTCTCTTCTCCCGGCTCCTTGGAGACTGGGACGGGGAAGGCGGCCGATTTGCCGGAGCTGCTGGGATGACCCTCATTCTTCGGGCCAGTAGCCTGGAGAACTTTAAATCCGCGGCCACTAGGTGTCAGCCTGTCCTCACCGTGGCGCGGGATCTCCTCCCGCCTCCCTACGAAAGACATTTACTTTTCGGGGAGAGGGACGCAGAGCCGGAGTAGGGGGGTTGAAGGACTGGGGAGGGTTAGGAAGTGAGAGGGTGCGTGGAGTGGCAAAGAAAGGAGGGGGGAGAGCGCTAGGGAATCGGTCTTGCGAGTTGGAGGAAAGGCCAGATGCCTGAGGCGACCCAGGGACCAAGCCATTTGGATGTTTGCTCTACCTCCCCATGGCACCAAGGTTACATATTAACCCCTCTGGGGCTCCTGGGTCAACCAAGGCCCGATTGGTTTCTAGGTGAGAGCACAACTGTCCCGGATGAGCGGCTCCCCCTCCCCCCTCCCCCCCTAAGCTCCCAGGGCAGCTTTGAAGGCCAGCCAACACCGGCCTGAACCAGCTACCTAACTATGCCAGGGCCCTTGAGGGGTCCTTCCAGTGGTCACCCCAAGTGGGCAGGTTTGAGTGCCTTTCCAGGGGGCCGGCTGGAGGAGAAGATAAACACCCTTTCCTTACCTTCCTCACCCACTCAGAAATAGAGGCACAAATCCTTAGCTAAGAATATACCACTCTTTCCCCTCCCCCCGTAACAGTTTTTATGGAGCTCGTGCTGAGCAGGGAGGCGCCAGACACACACTGGAATTAAACTCACTTCTGGTCAAGACTGTAGAAGATCCTACAAACTAGCACCCTGCTTCTCAGCATATCTTGAATTCATATCTGACAAACGGCTGTCTTTGCTCCTCGCCCTGGCACTTTAAGATAGTGGTCTGCTTCCCTCTCATCTTCCCCCAAGGAGGTTCTCCCTACTTGAACTTGGTAGGCAGATTATCTTGCAGCAGTGTGGCCCCGTGCAGGACGCACGTGGGGTGTTGACTGTTGACGAGTGCAGTGCTCACCGTCTGACAGTCTGGAGACCTTGTCACGTCCTCCAGTGAATCAACTTGTACAGATTGGGATTTCCCTGGTCCCACCCTAGACAAACACGAAACTAACCTTGCTCCTGCCCCACAGATAAGGAGCTTTAGACACCTGAGTTCAGTTTTGGTAGTGCTGATCACTGCGTGCCCACAACAATCTGCTCTTTCCTTCTGAAACCACGTCATTAGTACACAAAAAGGGGGGGGGGGCAGAGAAATGGGTTTTAAATGTCAGTTAAAAGGCACCGGGAGTTTCCACCAGTGGGAGCCTTAAAGATGCTAAACAACTTTCCTACCGACATCAACCAACCCTGCTGTCAACCTCACCCACCGACCTTGCAAACCACGGCCCCAGAAAAAAACAAATTATCGGTTCCTCATACTTGACCCCATCCCCCATGGCCCTGCCCCGATAAAAGCAGCCACCATCTCAACATAAGTGCGACTTCGCTGAGGCTCTAGGGTCAGTGAATCTCGCCAGGGAGCGCGGTAATAAAGACTTCTTTGAGCCGGGCATGGTGTCTCGTGCCTGTAAGCTTCAGCCTATGAAGCGGCCGGGGCTAGGGATGGCGGTTCAAGTCCCGCCTGGGGCACATAGCGAGACCTACTTCCAAAAAAATAGCTGGGCGTGGTGGCGCGCGCCTGTAATCCCAGCCACCTGGGAAGCTGAGGCTGGGGGTTGCTGGAGTCCGTAGTACCCCGGGCAACGTGAGGCTGCGGTTCCACGGGCAAAAATAGCAAGACCTAGTCTCAAAAAAAAAAAAAACTTCTTTCTTTTACTTGGCCTGGCTTCTGTTCTCTCCTTTCTCGCGTCTTCTCAGGTTTCACTTCCCACCATCACTCGGCCTGCGCGGGGCACCCCTCTAGTTCTAAGGAAGCTTTTCGAAAGACCGGATGCTGCCACCTGTGTGGTAAGAAATGGCATCTATCGCCCCAAGCCTTGGACCCTGGAAAAGCCACAGCGGGTCGGGGCTACGAGGCGGTACGCGGCGTCCGCGGCCGGTGGGGCTCCACCCACACCGCGTCCTGCTCGCTCCGCCCAGAGTCCCGAGCCGGGCAGGGGCGTGGCGCCTGCAGGGCGGCTCTGCGCACGCGCCGCCGCTGGCCGTCAGGGGTTCCGGACTTGTGACTCTGAGAAAAGAGATGGAGAAGTACGAACGGATTCGAGTGGTGGGCAGAGGTGCCTTCGGGTGAGCCAGGGCTCTGGGGGAGGAAACTTGAGGGAGAGGGAAAGTCAGCCTCCAACTCTCATCACTAGGTCCCCTCCCTGTTAGTCCCTCCCCGGAGCGTGGGCGCGCCCTCTGGGCAGCCCCGCCCAGACTTCCGGCCCCAGTCCCGACTGGCCGACTCCGCCTCCCAGGAGGTCACGCCCCTGACCCGCCTCTGCGCCCCCGCACCATTCTCTTCTTTCATCTCTGACTCATTCATTCAGCGAGTACTGCGCGCCAACTGTATAGTCGGGCTCGCCGCGCTGGGGATACAGTTAAGAACCCAAGCAGGCGTGGTCCTTTCCCTCTCGAAGCGTACAGACTGTTGGAAAAATTACACAATAAATTACACTTTAAAAGATTAACGAGCTGCAAAAGTAAGAGTACAACATCAGAGAGCACTTATTTGAGGTGGTCAAGGAAAATTCTTCTGAGAAGTGACATTCAGAGCCAACACTTGAGAAATGAGCACCAGTAGTCTGAAGGTGAAAGCAGGGGAAACAAGATACGCGGAGGCCTCACGTGGGAAAGAATTCAGAGTATTCAAGGGTGCTGAGAAAAAGACTAGTGGAATTGGAATGTAGTGGGCAAGGATGGCATACAATATGATTGTTAGGGCAGGCGGGGACCAGATTATGACTCTGTAGACTGAAGTAAAGGGGTTGAATTTATTATAGTGTAAGTGGTGAGGCTGAAGGAAAGAAATCATCTAGATGAGCATTTTAAGAATGCCAGAGTGCTGGCTAGTGTGTGAGATTTATATTTGAAAATGACCAGAGTGGATGGAACCATTTTGGAGCTAGTGCAGTAAAGGACATAGAGGAAGTATCCTGGCATGATTTTCAGGTGTCTGACTTTTCCTGAGGGATAATGATGTCATTTACTGAGATGGAATTAACTACAAAACAAAACTTTTTGGGTACAGGTATCAAGAGTTTTATTTTGAATTTGCTAAAATTTAGGATGCTTGCATACCAGTCAGGTAGAGTTGCAAAGAAGGATCTGCAAATTCTTTAGGTCTGAGCTGGAAGTAGAAGTTTGAGACTTAGGCCAAGCATGGTGGTGCATGCCTGTAAACGGCAGCCTAGGAAGCTGCAACTGGAGCCAGGGATCGCAGTTCGAGTCCCACCTGGGGCACATAGCAAGACCTAGTCCCAAAAAAATAGCTGGGCATGGTGGCGCATGCCTGTAATCCCAGCTACCTAGGAAGCTGAGGCTGGGGATTGCTTGAGTCTGTGGTACCCTGGGCAACATGAGCCTGCAATTCCACAGACTAAAATAGTGAGACCTAGTCTCAAAAAAAAAAAAAAGAAGTTTGAGACTTAAATCATCATTTCAGAATGCATTCGTTCAGCAGATATGAACTGAGGTGCTTAAAACCACACTATGTATTGGGGACAGAGTGGTTAACAAGAAAGAACAAACACCCTACTTTTGCGGACACTGACCACAGAGTGGATAGCTTCCACTCACTGAGAATTTTCAGGGTACCAGATTCTGACTAAGTGCCTTACATGCATTTTCTCATATGATCTTAACAACCCTGTGAAGTCAATTCCATTTTCCAAATAATGAAATCACATAATCCCAGACCAGACAAATAGTATGAGGAGGAGCCAAGGTTTGAATCCAGGTAATTAATTCCAGAGTCTGTGGAAACAAGAGAGATGAAGATTGACAATCATTGTGTCTGTGGTGAGACTTAGTTTCAAGATATGTTAAGTGACTTGCCCACGGTCTGGCACAGAATTGTAATCAGTTCTCATTTCTAAACTCAGATTTCTGTGCAGTAGTTAGATGATGACCTCTTGCTCTGGGTGCCCATTTCCCTCTTTTTTTTTTTTTTTTTTTTTTTTTTTTTTTTTTTTTTTTTTTTTTTTTTTTTGAGACTAGGTCTCACTATGTTGCTTGGGGTAGTCTTGAACCTGTGAACTCAAGCGATCCCTGTCCTCTTGCCTCCCAGCGCTTGGATTATAGGTGCGCGCCACCATGCCCACCTCCAATTTCCCTCTTCTAAGGAGCTCTGTTCACCAGGTATACCCAGGTTGATATGTGGCTGGAATCTTAATTGGTGCTCACCTTTATTCTCCATGTCTCAGGATTGTACACCTGTGTCTGCGCAAGGCTGACCAGAAACTAGTGATCATCAAACAAATCCCAGTGGAGCAGATGACCAAGGAAGAGCGGCAGGCAGCCCAAAATGAGTGCCAGGTCCTCAAGTTGCTCAACCACCCCAATGTCATTGAGTACTATGAGAACTTCTTGGAAGACAAGGCCCTCATGATTGCCATGGAATATGCACCAGGTGGGCTAGCCTCCTTGCATTGCCTGGTTCTTAAAAGCCTCTCACCTCTGGGACGCAGATCAGCGGGCTTCCCTCCTTGGAAATGGCTTGGATGAAGGTCAGATGTAGAGCTCTGACCCCAGTTGTGTCACAATTGTGGGCTCTTGTCTTCTCTGGATCTTCAGTTTTGTATAAGGAGGGTGGTCATTTGGGGCAGGATCTTGACTTGTCCCTTGCGGCTGCAGGGGGCACTCTAGCTGAGTTCATCCAAAAGCGCTGTAATTCCCTGCTGGAGGAGGAGACCATCCTGCACTTCTTTGTGCAGATCCTGCTTGCTCTGCATCATGTGCACACCCACCTCATCCTGCACCGAGACCTCAAGACGCAAAACATTCTTCTTGACAAACACCGAATGGTTGTCAAGATTGGTGACTTTGGCATCTCCAAGATCCTTAGCAGCAAGAGCAAGGCCTACACGGTGCGTGGGCAAGGAGAGGAGGGGGGGGGTGACCTCAAGGGTGTTGGAGATTTTGAAGGCCGAGATTCAGTCTGCGTTTTCCATCTTCATATACTTCCCCTCCCCCCACACACACCTTGACCCCTTAGTTCCCCTGACTGGGTGGTCCTGCACTTGACCTGTCCTTGGGAGAAGCAACTGTCTTCACTCGGGCCTGGAGTAGAATCCTCCTCCGAGGCTACAATATCAGCATCTCTCCTGTAGGTGGTGGGCACTCCATGCTACATTTCCCCTGAACTGTGTGAAGGCAAGCCCTACAACCAGAAGAGTGACATTTGGGCGCTGGGCTGCGTCCTCTATGAGTTGGCCAGCCTCAAAAGGGCCTTTGAGGCTGCAGTGAGTATAAACACCCCAAAGGACAACCGGGGACAGCCAGGAAATCTCTACACCCACTCTTTCCCCCAGTCCTTGATCCCAATTACTTTGCTCTCTTCCTCTTGTGGCTGAGTCTTGTCTCCCTCATTAGACTGCTAGATTACCCGAGCAGGGCTGTGGCTTCTTTCAGACTGGGTTTCTGAGTATAGCGGTTGGGTACCCCTACTGAATTTTGAGAGCTCCTGAGGACAAACCTACCCCATCAGATAATGTACTGTCCTAAGGGCAAGACTTGATTTTCTTTCCCTAACAGCAACAACTGGGATTTCTGTGGACATAGCTACAGCTCCCCATCAGTGTTAGGGGTTCTTGAAAGTACAGTTTCGTCCTCTGATCATCCAGGGACTCCCCTCATCAAATTGAAGACCCCAAAGACTGGGGTCATCAGACCAAGGATGGGGTGTACTGCCGCCTAAGAACCCAACCTGAACTTTTGACCAACCCCACAACTTGGTGTCTTCACAGAACCTGCCAGCCTTGGTGCTGAAGATCATGAGTGGCACCTTTGCACCCATCTCTGACCGGTACAGCCCGGAGCTTCGCCAGCTTGTCCTGAGTCTGCTCAGCCTGGAGCCCACACAGAGACCACCCCTGAGTCACATCATGGCACAGCCCCTCTGCATCCGTGCTCTCCTCAACCTTCACACTGACTTGGGCAGTGTCCGCATGCGAAGGCCTGTGCAGGGAGTGGGGGAGGGTGCCTGGGTAGCAGGAGGGAGCAGCCTGTGGGAGCACAGTTAAGCCTGGGGCACTCCATGGGAGTCCTTCATTCCTGCATGTCAGAAAGCTGGGAGAGGGTGGGGTGTCTGTCTCCTGAGGCTCCCATCTGTCGCGCAGGGCAGAGAAGTCCCTGGCCACTGGGCCATCCCTGGTCCCCGGCAGCACAGGGAATAGGCCCACTGGTGTCCGCTGCAGGGGTAAGTGGGGGCAGAGCTCTGGGTTTCAGGGGATGCCATTCCGTTCCCATCAGTCTAGTGGGCCTGATGCGCTGTCCCCGCAGGCATCCCCCGGGGGCCTGCACGGCCAGCTATCCCACCTCCCCTGTCCTCGGTGTATACGTGGGGTGGTGGGCTCAGCACCCCACTGCGGCTGCCGATGCTCAACACGGAAGTGGTCCAAGTGGCAGCTGGGCGCACACAAAAAGCCGGTGTCACACGCTCTGGGCGCCTCATCTTGTGGGAGGTGAGCCAGCTGGGTTTGAGGCTTGGACGAGAGGGGGGCAGCTCAGTGAGAGTGCTCGGGAGAAGCGTCTGGGGCATGCAGGCCCCGCCCACTGCGCGCCGGCTCTTTGCAGGCCCCACCGCTAGGCGCAGGAGGTGGCGCCCTCCTCCCGGGGGCTGTGGAACAGCAGCAGCCCCAGTTCATCTCTCGTTTCCTGGAGGGCCAGTCGGGTGTAACCATCAAGCATGTGGCCTGCGGAGACCTCTTCACAGCTTGCCTGACTGGTGAGCCTGTCAGGGGTCTATCTTGTGGGGGCTGGGTCACGAGTCAGCTCCCCAGACCCAGTCCCCTCAATCTGTTATTTGCCAACTGCTCAATTCATGCTTTTAATTTCTCCTTGCTGTGTTCCAGGGACTTTCCCTTCCCTGTCTTTACCTTTACAACAGGCCAGGCAAGATAGCTCTGTTTGACAGATCTGGAAGATGCTAAATTATTTGTTCCGGCTCCGTCACACACTTGAGAGACCCCTGTTCTTTTTTACCCCTGTCCCATTCTTCCAGCCCTAACCTCCAACCCTATGTTGGATTGGCCTGTCTGACAAACAGCCTGATCTTTCTTACTTCCCTTTCCTCACTGCCCCTTCCCTAGATCGAGGCATCATCATGACCTTTGGCAGTGGCAGTAGTGGGTGCCTAGGCCACGGCAGCCTCAATGACATCAGCCAGGTGGGTGTTGGTGCATCTTGGGAAGGGGAAGTAGGGAGCTGGCAAGGAGCCCACAACTGAGAGCTGATACTCAGGTTGAGGCCAGGGGGATCTCCAGCAACCACAGGTCCCTCCTGTTTCCAGGCTGCACCTGTTCTGGGCTGCTTCAGGGCAAACACAGAAAGACCAGGCTACCCCAGTGGCTACAGTGTGGGTTAGGGAATTAAAGAAACAGCTACCCTTTGTAGTCTCCAACGTTGTCCCTACAGGGGATACCAAGGTCAGGTGTCTAGTTCCAGGTCTCTTGCCCACTGCCTCCCCTTGCTTCCTCTCTAGCCCACCATTGTAGAGGCCCTGCTGGGCTATGAGATGGTACAGGTGGCATGCGGGGCTTCTCATGTGCTGGCCCTGTCTACTGAGCGAGAACTATTTTCCTGGGGCCGTGGAGATGGTGGTAAGCTCTCTCCTCTAGTTCCAGCCTCTGGGTTCCTTCTCACAGCATGATTTGTTCCCCTTCCCATCCCCATTCCACCATGCCCCATTTCTCTCCCTCTCTCCTCTCCACTGCCATTCGTTTATTCACTCAGCAAAACCTTTATGTGTACTCACCATATTTGTCCGCTCTGCTGGGTGATATGAAGAGATAAAAAAGATATCAGGTACTTTGGATATGAGGGAGATTTCATTCATTCAGTAGTATTTCTTCTGGCCTTTTCTGGCTCAAGCACCAGGCTGGGCATTGAAACTAGAGATGACTTAGGTAGCTCTCCTACCTGTTTGTGCCTCTGCAGGCATTTCTTTTCAAAAGCCAGCAACAGCTGGTTGCCCACCTGTGACTATACAGGTGCCGCTCCTATTTCCTGTTCCTTTTTTTTTTCCTTGGAGGACTCAGTCTAATACAGGGAGGGAAGACAGGGTGATAGGGAACAGAAAACACTGGGGCTCCACACGGGTTCAGGGTATGGGAGTCCAAGGAATTGCAAGGGATACCATCTGGGAGAGACAAAGGGACCTCTGAACAGGACCGTAAAGAAAGAGTAGGATTTTGACCAGCAAAGAGGCCAAGAAGCAGTGTTTTAGGGTTAAGAAGCAATCTTCCCTCATGCTGTTTTACCTTCTCTCTCTGGAGCCTCTTCATCCTGGCATTACCAACCCTAAATCTCAAATCAGCCCCATCTTGGTTTCTCCTTGTAGGCCGGCTAGGACTGGGCACGAGGGAGTCCCACAGCTGTCCCCAGCAGGTATCCATGCCCTCAGGACAGGAAGCCCAGAGGGTTGTATGTGGCATTGACTCCTCCATGATCCTCACTGTGCCTGGCCAAGCCCTGGCCTGTGGGAGTAACAGGTAAAAAGGAATGCCAGGGTGACTAACCTGTCCCTCATCCTCCCTGGCTGCTGGTACTCCATCTATCACTCTCTACCTCCCACCAAGGACCAGAACTGAGAGAGGTTGAGGGTGCTGCTGTGTTCAACCCAGTGTGGGGTCTGCCACCTTTGGCACTAGCTGCTGCCCAGACAGGTGGGAGAAGGGCAGTCTGTACATATTAACTTTCGTTTGAACTTGACTTCTGGTTCTGCTTCAGATTCAACAAACTGGGCCTGGACCACCTCTCCTTGGGGGAGGAGCCTGTCCCACTTCAGCAAGTGGAGGAGGCCCTGAGCTTTACTCCTCTAGGTTCTGCACCCCTGGACCAGGAACCCCTGCTGAGTGTGGACCTGGGTACTGCTCATTCAGCTGCTGTGACTGGTAAGTAGGCCCTGAGTGCAGGAGGCCAGAGATGAGCTCTCTTGGCCCCTTGAGAGCATACCTCTTTTCTTCTGTTCCTCTCTCCTTCCCTATAGCCTCTGGTGACTGCTACACCTTCGGCAGCAATCAGCATGGACAGTTGGGCACCAGTGCTCGCCGGGTCAGCCGGGCACCTTGTCAAGTCCAAGGTCTTCAGGGCATCAAGATAGCAATGGTTGCCTGTGGGGATGCCTTCACTGTAGCCATTGGGGCAGGTGATTAGTGGGTACTCTGTGGGCAGATCGGGGCATGGGCAATGAGGGATTAGCATACTCAGGACTGCTGAGCTCAGCAACCTTATACTGGGGCCAGTATGGCATTCAGGGAGTAGGGCTCTTTGTAAAACTGTGTTTTCTTTCCATTTCCCTCCTTGGGATTCTTTTTGGCAGAGGGTGAGGTGTTCTCTTGGGGCAAAGGGGCCCGAGGTCGACTAGGAAGGAGGGATGAGGATGCTGGGCTCCCTCGGCCAGTGCAGCTGGATGAGACACATCCCTACTCTGTGACTTCTGTGTCCTGTTGCCATGGAAACACCCTTCTGGCTATTCGGCGTGAGTTATGCCATTTTTTCCTCCTTACCCACACAAGGGTTAACCCAGCTGGTCCCTGCCAACACTTCCATTCCCAGTGGTCATAGCCTAAATCACTAAACCCCAGATAAATGAAAGCAGAAGTAGTGGGGGAAACTGCATCTTCTGCCTGGGGTGGGCAAGAGTGGGTGCTTCTTAGGTCACATTGAAGGGCTACATCCCCTGCTCCCCAGGGCCCAAATGCATTCTTCTACTCCATAGTCCGGCTGAGTTTGAACCTCTCTTTATGATCTGGCAGGGTCTGGAGTATGGGAGAGGAGAGAGGTGATGGTTACTGGAAGCACTGCCCTCAGAGTTTGCACTGGTTTCTCTTTTGTACCCTCAGCAATCACAGATGAGCCAGTCCCCCCGTGACGCACCAGGGTATTCCTCTGGACCACTCCAGTACTGCTTCTCTGAATGTTCTTGAAAAGTACAAGTGCCTGGCGCTAACCCTAACCCTACCAACCCCTGGATTGTATCATTAGTGGGAAATAAGCACCAGCAAAGCCTTTGTTCTGCTTTTGGCCCTGGACAAACTTCAACTCACTCTGTTCCCCCAACTTACCTCTTTACCTTCCCCAGCCCACCTTCTCTTAAGGGTCCAGCCTGGCTAGAGTGGGGAACCAGATGTAACCTTTGGAAGCAGAGTTTTATTTTGTTTTGTTTTTGAGACTAGGTTAGGGTTAGGGTTCCCGTGGTACCACAGACTCAAGCACTCCCCAGCCTCAGCTTCCCAGGTAGCTAGGATTACAGGGGCGCACCACCACACCCAGCTCTTTTTTGGGACTAGGTCTCGCTGTGTTGCTCCCGAGGGAACGCGAACCGTGATCCCCAGACCCCGCCGCGACTCCATAAGCTGTCACTTACAGGCATGTGCCACTGTGCCTGGCTGGAAGCAGAGTTGTAACCTTTGGAAGCAGAGTGGTCCCCAGAGCCTTGGCAGGAAAAGGCTGGAGGTGATTGTGGTGCTACCCATACTTTGCCCCCATACCCCAGTCCAATTAGAAAATATGCCTCTGGTGCCCAATGGGAGAGCCATTTGCTGAGGAAGAGCAGGGGCAAGCCAGGGCCTGCCAAGACTGGCCATTCTAGCTGCCTACTCACTCTGTATGGCCCCAGGCAGGGAGGTCTGAGGGAACTGTCACCCACCCCCACAACCATATCCTGAAGCTAGCATTTGCACAATCCGTGAAGCCTCCCTTTCCCTGAGGGAGTGCATCAGCCCAGTCGGCATATATTTCTGCAAAGGGGAATCCCTGCTGAAAGAGGCCCCTCACCCCATATGATTCCCCCACAAAGCAGGTAGAAGGAAAGTGTAACTGGCTGGACCAAACCAGTTTCTCAGTTGATTGGGAAGTAGCGCCAATAAAAACATCAGCTGCCTGCCTAGAGTGTGGTCTCTTCAAGGGTGGGGGTGGCGGCCAGACACCCAAGGGTTGGGCCTGGCCTGATCTTGGTTGCAGGGCCGCGGTCGAGGGAGGAATGTGGGCGCACCCTGAGGCTGGGGCCGAGGTTCCTTTGGCCCAGTGCCCAGTCCAGCCTCCTGGCTCCAGCCGTGCTCCCCGGACCTGGTTGCCAAGCTTCGGCTGCCTGGTACCTGGAAGCTGGAGCCCCAGGCCTCTGGGCGACAAGAGCCCCAGAGACCGGAGCTGTTGACTCCGGAGGAGCGAACCTTTGTGGCGCGGCCCAGCCCGGCCTCCGGGACCCTCCGCCCCATCCAGTGTAAGGGCCTCCCCACTTTGGGGGCGAAACGGAGCTACGCTCTTCCTTCCCAAGGGAGCAGCGGAGTCCCTGGTTCGTGGCGGGGGCGAGCCTGGTCATGTGCCGCCCCCGAAGCCGGGAGCTCGCTGGGTGGGTGGGGACCCCTCGGCGGCCGGGCGCTAGGACCGCGCGGGCGCGGCTCCGCCCCCTCTTCCGGCGGGCGGGCTCTCGGGCAGGGCGCCGGACTCGGCCGCCAGTCGGCGCCGCCGGGAGCCGCGAGCGCGGCCGGAGCGAGGCGCGGGCTGTGGGGCCGCCGCGTGCCCGGCCCCGCTCGCCCGTGCCCGCCCGCCATGCCCGGCTTCGACTACAAGTTCCTGGAGAAACCCAAGCGGCGTCTGCTCTGCCCGCTGTGCGGGAAGCCCATGCGCGAGCCCGTGCAGGTCTCCACCTGCGGCCACCGCTTCTGCGACACCTGCCTGCAGGAGTTCCTCAGGTACGGGCGGGGGGGAGGGGGGGGAGCGGGGGCCTACCGGTGGGGCTGGGGGGCGTAGCAGCACCGCTCGGGGAAGGGCCCAGGCTGGAGGTACACTGAGCCTTTGTCTGCGCCGCGGCCCGTGACCTCAGGGGTGCCCAGCTTGACGTCACGGGGCGGCAGTGACGTCAGGCTGCGAGGGAGGACCCCAGTACTAATCCAGAGGGTCCTGGGTCGCGCCGGCGCCCTCACTGGATCTGGAGAATTCGGCTCCTTCTCGTCGGGTGGAGGTGGGAAGAGACGCCCTGCCTGACCTGTGGCCGGCCCTTCCCCCTCACCTGAGAGGAGAGCGGCCTCACGCCTGAACTTTGAATCCTGTGGGAAGAGGCGGACCAGCACCCTGCCCCGCTCGGTACCAGAGTTTTCATCCGTGCAGCCTCTTCGGGTTCTTCCGACACTGCGAGGAGGGCACCTATTGTTCTCCCATTTCACAGATCATGAGACAAGGGCTTGAAAAAAACGGCTGCGCCCCGCCGGTGCTCACGGTTACTCACGGGCTTAGCTGCGACTTAAGCCTGGGCGGCCAGCAGTCACACAATGGAGGGAGGGCTGGGACGCTACAGATCTCCCGCCCGAAGCCTTTAGGTGTCTCTCCTTTCCAAACCTGGGGGCCCTCGAGTTGGGCCGGTGGTCTGTGTGTACAGCGTTGGGGAGGTGGGGGTTACTGAGTGTTACTGAATGCCCCCTGCCCACGCAGGACCCTTTCACTCTGGGCCCCATCGCCTTCTGGGTGCCCTGTGGTGTCTGGAATCTCCTGCCTCTGCTGGCAGCTGCCTGACCAGTGTGGGGAGGGACGATGAGGGAACCCCCCTCTTGGGCAGGTCTTCGCCCAAGTGCACAGGGGAAGGCTGGGCCACCCACTGTTGTCTGTCAGGAGGTTGTTGAAGGGAGAGAGCGCACAGGCAGGGAGAGCACCTCTGGGGCTCCTGTCTTCAGGGCTCCTTCCCTCCCTGGCTGGCGGAAATCTCAGCAGGCCCTTTGTCTTCTGTTCTCTCACAGCCTGGGCCTGCGCCTGCCCTCACATATGCTCCAGCACGAGCTGCTGTGCTGCCCCCTCCTCCTTTTCCCTTTCCCTCCCCCCTCCTCCCTTCAGTGTACACACTTACTCCCTTACAGACACACAGCCCATTGTCTTCTCGCTGCCCTTCCCCAGCCCTCTGGTTTCCAGATGAGGCCAGCTGAGGCCTCCCTCCACCCCCCAACTGACCCA
>PVHY01026083.1:0-17696 GCA_004024945.1 Uropsilus gracilis
AAAAAATATTTAGTCCAAATTATCACTATATTTATAAAATGACTCATGTCTTCTGTAGAGAAAAAAATACAGTATTTAACAAAGTTTGCGAAAGAAGAAAAGAAATATTTTACATTTTGTTTTTTGGAATACAATTTTAATGATGAAATGATCATTTCTCATAAAATATTTCTCTAGTTTAAATCTATCTTCCTGGAAGTACTCAATTTTAGCCATCTCCCCTCCCCCCAAATTTAAAATCACTGTACATGCATTCAAAACAGGTCATCTAGCATCCTCCTCAGAGTTTAACACTAGCCTTTTGAGTTAAAAATAATAAACCACTGTCATCAGTACTATCCTCAGCAATTTTAAGAACCTTGGAGTCAAAAATATAACCTTGAAAATTGAAGGCTATATATTGAAGAAAGAGTTCACACTGATTTGCATACTATAGTTGAAGTATCTTGTAATCACTACATTTATTTGCCATCACATGCTTTAGGGCATCAAGATATATGTTAAACTTTCACGTTTTTGGTTTAACTCACGCAGTGATTTTTTTTTCAAGTTTCCATTCATACCTTAACACCATTCCCAATTACTTCCTATACTATAAAGTTCACCTCCAAAACTAAGCAATGAAGCATTTTATTAGGAGAGGAAGGAAGGTGAACAGTACACTTTAAATTCTAGAGTTGTTTCTCTTGATTCTAATCACCTTTTGATGGGATTTAGTTTTGGTGCTAGCTGCTTTCCAAATTGATCTGGTCCCTGTTTCTGAATATCCAAGGAACTGTTAAGTTAAAATACACGAAATTACCAATATTCAGCCACTACTGACATATACATCCCATACTATAAATCAAGGAATAGTAAGAAGTATAGCCTTTACTTACATCTTAACCAAAAAATTAGACTGTACATATTTACGATATAAGGAAAAGTGAGATATTACAACAGTTCTTATTGAAAATAATGTAGTCAAAAATAGTGAGGAAAGTTTGCACTTAAGCATCAGCATTCAATATACTTCACACCTTATTTCTGAGCATTAATTTTTTTTATTTGTTTTTTAATTAAGGAAGTTTATCTCAAGGTTTTTTTGTTATAAATGAAAATAAAAGAATAAAAATCTTTCAAAACCATTTTTTGTTTGACCTAAATGCCCCAAAACAGATGACTGGATGAAAAAAAATGTGGTATATATACACGATGGAATATTACTCATCAATTAAAAATGACAAATTCGACGACTTCATAACAACATGGATACATTTAGAACAAATCATATTAGCAGAAACAAGTCATAAAGAAAAAGGCAGAAACCAAATGGTTTCACTAATATATGGAATATAGTGAAAAAAATAAACAAAAGCCTTGAGGAAAGTCAAAACAAGCTAAGCACCAAAATGAAGCGCACAACTATGAGCAAGAGGGAAAGGGGGGGAAGGGAGGGGAGGGGAGGAGGGGCAAATCCTTGAGATTACAATGTTGTGAAATTTATATATAAATAAATTTTTAAAAATTAAAAAAAAACAAAAAAAACAGTTTTTGTTTGAAACAATCTGAGATATTCATTGTGAATGGATGGCCATTAATAAATGGCCAGTTTCCAAAATCCTAGATATGGATTCAACTATTTCTGCAACTGTGCACTATTGAATTTATTACAATAATTCTTGAAAATACTTACTTTTCAAGAGTCAGTTTAACTATCGATAAATTTTATCTCCTTAAAATGGTATACATAAGTTAAAGTCTTACTTTTTAAATCTTTTTACCAGAGAAAAAAACTTCACAGGTATAAAAAGTATGCCATTCTTGCTTTTAAGTAACTTATAATCAAGCTGACATATTAAAATGAGAAGACTCAATATGAAATTAATCTACCACATATTTTCAAAATTATGAGCAAGTCAACTTTCATTATATAAATGGATGCATTATCTCAATCATCACAGAATTGTTAAATAACTTCTAAATAAACAGAGGAAACCCAACTTTAAAATATAGATAACTTATTTATTTCCTAGGAAATTCATTCATCAACCAGCCAGCAAATATAAAGGATTTCTCATAACATTATGAAAAATAGATTATTTTCAGAAGATGATTCTTAACTTTACTTTTTTCCCAATCTCACAATATCATTCCACCTCCACCCCACCCCGTCTTCCTTGATTAAAGAAACCCATTTTGTTCATTTTGTTTAGTTGAACCTTAGGGGTAAAGTCCTGCCTAGGCTAAGTCAGTCACTAAAAATATAATATTCTCCTTTACACAGGATAGTGTGGAGAAAAATTATGTGGCAATAGGTTAGGAAGCCCTGAAGAAAAAAAGCCTATGTAAAAATGTAATAGATATGATGCTGAAGAAATGGCAGTCATTTGGCATTTCCTACATGAGAAAAAAAAGGCTTATGAGACAAGAGTACAAGGATAAAGAAAGTCCAAGTTCTTGATACCACTGTGGAGTACTGAATTATCAAATCTTGGAAATCCTATATGTTGGGACTTTAAATGTGAGATAATTAATTCCTTATTATTATCATCTGCAATTGAGTCTACCTTGCATCTAAAATTATGCTAACTGGTACAAATTTTTGTTTAGCCATTCCCCCAAATTATAGCCCTTTCTCTCTCCTCCCCAAATCCGAGTGTCACCAGATTATTGTGTGTAGCTATTTCTCAGTATCCCATTTTTTACCACAAGGCTTGAATTTGGTCCTTGTGTTCTTACTTTGAGTCTTTCTTTTGCCTATTCCACTTCGAACTATCCTTTTTTGCTACATCAAAGATTCAGAATCTGCTTGACAAGGCTGCTGATATTCATTCTTCAACACATCCCAAAGTCTACAAAGTTAAGTTGCAACAAGTATCATGTCAGTGTTGGTTGGTAGGCTGGCAATGTTCCAGAACCTCAACACTGGTAACCTTTTCTATCACTTTAATCTTAAATATGACTTATAGATGATGTTGACGAATTGGCTCAAGGAACCAGATGTGCTATTTATGGCAGTGATCCCTGTCACAATCACACAAAGAAAAGTATCCTACATATCATCTATATAAACATTCAGTAGGTTTAGAGACTGTTGCTGAATTATATCAAGTTTTGTCTCAACTAGGATCAATACAAATGTCTAGCTCAACTTTCTTAGGAAAAATTGATAAAACATCGAGACTTTTTTTTTTTAAGACTAGGTCTCATTATGTTGAACGGGGTAGTCCCGAACCCACGGATCCCTAGTGATCCCTAGCCTCAGTATCCCAGGTAGCTGAGATTTCAGGCATACACCACCACACTCAGCTATTTTTTTGAGATTAGGTCTCACTATGTTGCCCGGGGTAGTCTCGAACCCACAAACCCAAGTGATTCCTAGCCTCTGCCTTCCAAATAGCTGGAATTACAGGTGCGTGCCACTGTGCCCAGCTAGACTTTCTTAAGTTCATTCTATTTATAATAAATCTAAAAATAAGTGCTAATACCTTCCCTTCTATATTTCTTAGCTATAAAATATTTAATTACATCCATGAACATTGACACCCACCTAAAGATTTATTTCATGCCCTTAAATTAACAATTTCATAAAGAATTGGTAGTACAATTTGATTTCTTTTCCACAATAAAATAAATCTGTTATGAAACCACAACATCAGCTGAGTTAGAACTTTTCAGGGTACATAGATCAGTATATTACAGAAATAAGGTGTGAGTCATATACAGATTTATAAATTTCCTACTAGCCACATTTTGAGAAGAAAAAAAGAAAAACTATTAATAATTTACTATAAACAAATCCCAAACAGTTATTTCAAGAACAAATTAAAATAGAAGACTATTATTCAGATATATTACATTTGCTTTCTCATGCATAGAAATCCATGTGAGTTTATACTTACGTTGCAATTTGAACTAGCCACATGTTCAGTACCTAATAGTGTCAGGTAGTTCATGGCTACCTTACTGAGTAGTGCAAATTTCAGACAAATCTCTCTCTAGTCAAATGTACTGACAAATGGTGATTTACTCTCTACTTGAATACTATCTTTTCCTCATCTCACTTTCTCATTTATTTTCACCATCAGTTTCCTTTGAGTAAGATATAATACATCTTTTTTGGTTTAAGCACCATATCATAGTTCAATGAATTTGAATCTTTTGGGAATATAATATCCTTTTAAAATCTTAAAAGGGCCAACTTTTTCAAGGCAATAAAATGATTCAATGCAATCCCTGTCAAATTTTCAATGACATTCTCCAAGGAAACAGAATATTACTGAAATCATATGGAACCACAAAAGAAATGAAAGGCTAAAGCAATCCTGACCAAAAAAAAAAAAGAGAGAGAGAGAGAGAAAGAATGGTATTATATTCACCAGAATGTAAGCTATACTGTAAAGCTATAATAATCAAAACAACATGGGACTGGAACAAAAACAGACACAGACCAATGGAATAGAATTTAGATCCCAAAAATGAATTTACACATCCATGGACAATTATTCTATGATAAAGGAACCATAGTCTATACTAGAAAAGGAAATTATTTTCAATAACTGTTGCTGGGAAAACTAGATAGCTACATGCAAAAGAATGAAACTAAGCTACAATATCACAACATACAGAAAAGTTACTTCAAAATGGATAAAAGAAATGAAAGTGTGACCTGCAATTATAAAGTATATAAAAGAAAACATAAGCACTATGATGAATGATTTCTTGTGCCTTAGTGGTGGGATGGTTTGGCAACATACACCTGAAGGACAGGATTCTATACCTCTAAGTCATATACAATGCAAGTCAATATTACCTGAAGGAAAAAAATGTAACAAAATTATAGATCTTGTCCAGAAAATGTACATTTGCATTTCTATGGACTGAATTATATTCTCTGAAAAGATAGTTTAATTTCCATTGCCTAAGAACATAACCTTATCTGGATACAGGATGTATACGAGAGGTAATCAAGTAATGAGGTCTTTGTGTGTACCTTAATTCACTATAACTTAACACAGGAGAAAGAAGGTTTATAATAGATCCTTCCTTCATGGTCTGCAGATGGCATTAACCCTTCTGATATCCTGACTTAGAACTTTTATGCTACAGAACTATGTAGCAATATATTTATTTGTTAAGCCATCCAGTTGTGGTAATTTGTTATAGCAGTCCTAGCAAACTAATACATATTATATATATATATATATATTTTATATATTATATATATTTATAAACTTATAAATTTATTTATAAAAATATTTATATATTATATATATATTATATATATATATGTTTTAAGGGCTCAAAGATGCCTCTACTAAATATTCTATAAGAACTGCAGATTAAGAATTCACTTTGAAATAGAGCAAACCAAATTAAACAAAATTATGTAGTGTTTTCATAAACTGAACATTAATGTTAAAGGTAGACCAACTGATAATTGTCCTAATTTCATTCTCAGTCACTTCTCTCATCACAAACAACTGTAAAAATAATATTTTATAATATCTTCATTCAAGTCACTAAGTCATTAGGTTTAATATTAGTCTCCTGGGTTGATGCTACACTTTGAGTATCCACATTAGTTCAGAGACACACAGTGACTGACCTAGGAAAATATTCAACTTCTTTTGATACTTGCCCTTTTCCTACTTCATTTATATTCAATATAAACCATCTTAAAACAAGGTTTCCCACATGGGTTGAGTAGAATAATAATGGCCACTGGAAAATGTCCTGAGGTTTTCTAATTTTGAGAAATATTTCATAATACATTCCACCTTTCATTCATCACATACATATTAACATATGAAAGACTAAGAAGTTATGTAGGAAAGAAAAACATTAAAGCAATTGATCATACAATCTTTCCTCAACCATGTACTAAGCCAGTGAAATAACATGGAGATGACTACTTGTGTCAAGTTGCCAAAATCCTAGTTAGAGATAACCTGATGCAAGATGGTACAAATGTAGCCACAGAGCAAAGCAACTCAGGTTAGTAAATACATTGGCCCAATCCACTGCTGCCAGTTTCCACTGACAACACAGATTTGGTTATTCGCCTCCCTTGCAGCTGACAGAGTTCTCTTTAATCTGGTCACAACAGCTGCTGATCTTCAGAACCTAAAATTATTTCATACTGCTCTGAGCTCAGGGAATGGAAAGTAGGAACAGTAATAAGGACAGCCTTAAGCAAGAATTCCAGGTTCCCGAATTTCATTTAATTTTCAAGCACAAACACTTTTCATAGTGCTGTTTAAGTGTTGCCATCAAGAGCACCAAAATATCTGTTACTTTTTGTCTATTTTATATTTATACTTATTTTGGGGGGAAAGGATCTGTTAACCTCACAAATCTATAGTCAGAGATGAATATTCTTAATAGATTTATTTTTGTCTCCCCAAGAACATATAAAACACAACAACAATTTTTTTTCTTTTTTAATGTTTTTCCTTAATTTATTTTTTATATTTTGTGGGTACAATTTCTTTTATTTTTACATTGTTATTTACCCCAGGGTTCTTGCACCACCTTCGACCTTATCACCTGTGAACCATTATTTTACTCTTTACCACATGCATATCTGAATTAAATATGAATATATAAATATAAAACATGTCTAGGTAATCATCTCAAAGTGTTGATAGAGAAATTATCACAGATCTGCTAAACAACCTTTGGTACATTTGAGAGTTTGGTCTATTTGACTTAGTCAAAACTAAAATAAAAACTAAGTCAAAATCTGCAGCAATTAATACCTAGAGGGAGATAAATCAGATAAAGTAAACCCAAAAAGCAGAACTCATAAATATAACAGTAGAATATTGGTCTTCAGGAGTAGGTGAGGCAATTGAGAAGAGTCTGCTTAAGGATACAAACTTGCAACTAGTGGACTGGCATGCTCATGCAGCTGCTAGCAAACCCAGGCTGGCAGCAGCACCCACTCATCAGCAACCAACAGCACCCACTGGGCCCCTCTATTGTCCAGTTGTCAGGTACGGGTGATGCAGGGGCCGTCCAGGACCCCTGGACTGGACCGGCGCACAGGCAAGACTGGATCCATCCATGGTTCAGGAATAGCGGGGGTGGAGGTGGGGGGGGGGCAAATGACTTAGATCTCAGGAGTAATAATAGCACAAATGTAGCACACAGTGACATAGAGTGGATGAGGGACCAGAAAAGAGCCTGCCCATGTGTGTGGAACAAAGGACAAGGATCGTTCAGAAAGATAGTAGACACTGGAACGTAGAAACAACCATGGTAAAGACCTATCAGATATGCATCAGAATTCTGGCTTCACCAAAAGTGGATGAATCAAAATCCCACGTGGAACTTGCCAACCAAGAAAACATGGCTCCCTCCCCAAGCCTTGGTAGAGGAGGCCTGCAGAGTCAGGGCACTGGCTTCATAGCAAATTTGCAAATGGACAGAGAGGAGATGACCTGCAAGGTCCATCAGTGGATGCCTGCCCACATCGAGAAACCTCCTCACGACAATGGCTGGGGGAAAGGATCCCCAAAGCCAGAGGTCAGAGAAAAGGGGTGCAGAGACAGCAGAATGACAAGGAGATAGAACTGGAGAGGGCAATCAGAAACTAGAAGACATCGATAGACTCCAAATGAGCACGGACTGGCTGCCCAATACAAAGCTAAGACTACAAACAATCAAGCACAATGTGCCATTTCCCTGGAACACAGTCCCTCATCCAACAAAAAGACACAGCCAAAGAAAAAGAGACCAAATGACCAATGAATTCAACATAAATCAAAAAAGAACAATGAGAGTGGAGACTGAGTGAACACAGGAGGTGTCAGTGGGTAGAGGAGTGGAGGAGGGAAGGCATCCCAGTAACCATTTACCTATGTAAGGAATTAAAAGAATTTAGAAAAAAAATTAAAAAATTTTAAAAAGGAGTATTGTAAGTTACTGAACTTATAAAAAATAGTAAGATTGATACATAATACTAAAGTCTCAGAAATAATTTCTTAAAAAACAAAAACTTACAACTAGTAAATAAGTTCTAGAAATCTGCTGCATAGTTAGTGATTATAGTCAATAATACTGTATTGTGAACTTCAAAGTTGTGTTTAGACCTTAATTGCTCTTATCAATAATAAGAAAGGGATACATAAGTGACACCTTAGAAATGTTAGTTAACTCTATGGAGATAACCATATTGCAATCTACAAATGTATCAAATGAACCATTTACATCTTAAATGTACATAAAATTACATACTAACTATATCTCAATGAAAATATACACAGATGGACTACTTCAATAGAAATAGGTGCATTCTGGAATTTTCTCTACAAGCTCTATGCCATAAATTGTGGTTTAATCTGGTGACACTGACTATCAGAATTTATATACAAGTAGAATTTCTCTTTTCTGTGGGAGAAAAAAGTTCTCATTATTTCATCATATCAAAGGCAATTTCCTCAGTGTTAGGAAATTTCCAGGGTTTATGCAATATCTTAAAGAGAGGTGCATAAATGTGCTTAATTTATTGTTAAAGAAAATGAGAACATCTCCATTTTTTTTTGCCCATGTGATTAACAGTAATAGGTGACTACTTTAGGGGCTTCTATTCTCTCATCTGAAAACTAATGAGTTTGAATTAGAACATCTAAAATTCCACAAGGTCTGCATTTTTGAAGTGTATAATGTCATTCATCAGTGCCATTGCTTATATGCATAAGAGCCCATAATTACTAGGAAATACAGTCAAATTGCTTTTTCAGTTTTGTGACTAGTATTATACATCAAGCTTTTTATTAAGCCAATGAAACAAGATGGAGATGACTACTTGTGTCAAGTTGCCAAAATCCTAGTTAGAGATATCTGATGCAAGATGGTATAAATATAGTAGGTTTTACTACATTAAGTATTTTATTTAGAATTTATAAATAAATGTTTCTAAGATAAACAAATTGAATAAAATTAGGTGCATAATCTGTGATTCTAAAGCTAAATTTCTAAGTAATCACTTTGGCAGTACATATTATCCCCTCTGTGAGTAGACATTCACTGTTCAAAGCAACAAGCTCTTTTAAACTTAGAAATTTTGTATTCTGTTCTATTTTTAAATGATATTATATCACTATTCATTCACTGTTAGACATAGCCATTCAGTTATTTTCAAAAAAACTATTCTATAATCACACTTCCTGAGGGAAACACACCAACTAAGTAGAAATCTAAACTACTGACAGAAATTACACAGGTACCTTCCTGTTGGTTAAGAATAAGGACCAATTAGACTAATGTAAATCTAAGGCTACTAATTATGTAGAAAAGGGTAGGAGAGTTTATCTTACTTGTTTTCAGTGGTTGTGTACTATTAATATGAAATTACGAGGGCAAAACACTATGTAACTTCTTACTTGTACCTTTAGTAAGACTGATTCCACTGGTGTCTAGTAAAAATATTACTAATTTCTATTAGAAGAATTAACTATAATTCAATTGTACTTATTAACATAATTTAAGATAACAAGTTATTAAAGGTATTTAATAAACATTAAAAATACTTCTTGAAATTGCTAATTAGGAGGCAATTAGGCATAAATTTTCAAGATACTTTACTAGAAAGATCCTATTTCTATGAAAAAAAAAGCCAATTTTTCCACTAAATATTCAAACACATTTTGAATTATTCTAAAACTAAGAACTGTTTTGTAATAAAGGCTAACATTTAGAATGTTCATATGCATTTCAAATTACAGTAACAACATTATCAAGAATTGTTATGAAACAATTGTTATGAACCATCATAATGAGGAATTACTTTTTAGGAAATCATATTAACTGGGCAAATTAGAAGTCATTTTTCTACACAGCTATGTTTTGGCACTTAAATGCTGTACTCATTATTCTTATAACTCTATGTACTTTGGTGTGGTTCTGTTATTCAGTGAAGCTAGTTCAACTTTAAGATTTTCCACAGATAAAAGCAATGACTGTTACCTTTATCTTTTATCCAAAGAAGCAGGGATTTTGTAGAAAAGTGTATATTCAATATCTATAGTAACCAATAGTTTTCCCCTGAATTAAAAAATAACAAAACTTTAGAGGTACGATGAATCCAGACTAATTAAAAAAAATCTTTAAAACAACAGGAATTAACATTAACCATAAGGATGTGAAAGTGACAAATTGAGCTATAGAGACAACTGCTATTAGTTTATGTAGTATAATTTTAATCTGAAAAAGAGGTCCTCTGCATGCAGTTACATTTAAGAAACAAAGTCTGCAATATCTTTGCTACCTATGTAGAGATTCTAAATGAGAGACACAGACCAGTATATCTTGCTACAAAAAAATGTAAAATGTAGGTGTGGGATGTAATTAACTGTGATGCGCAAGTTTCAAGATAACTTGGATCTTCTTTAAGCTAATAAACTGTTAAACATTTTTAAAAGTTTTTCAGAGTGTAAGGTATAGTACATGTGAGTATGATATTAGGTTGGAGTAATTGTCACTTTAATAAAATAATTATTATTTCCTCAATAATCCCAGTAATAGAAGTTAAAGTGGGGAGAAAATACACAATGAAAAAGATTGCTTCATCATAAAAATGCTACTTTATCGATTTTCTGCAAGCTATAACATTTCTAATTTACTTCTGAATATGTTTAAGAATAACTAGAGCACTTACTTGAATGAATACTGTGGAAGCCCTAAATGATCTTTGTCTCAACAAACCTCTTTTATCATAAAGAAATAGAATAATACTGTGAAGAACTTATGAGAAAATTTAGTGACTTTGATAATTAGTGCTAAAAAACATTTATATAATAAAAATTATAATTACATTACACATTTAGTCACTTAAGTGACTTTCTGAAAGACAGGGCAGATATAATTAAATCAATCCCATGAGTTTCCTTTCCTCTTGCTTCTACTGCAGGGAAAGGATACATGAACCTACAATATCTAAAATAAATTCTCATTTACTTGCAAGCAATAGCAATTTATTGTTAAAAGAATAAGTTTAGGAAGAAATTATTACTCTGCTTCAAACACACAGTAATAATATATAAAATAAAATACAAAAAAAAAGTGGTGATTATAATAAATATCCCATGAAGCAAGAATACATTTTGCCTCTGTGGAAGAATTATGGAATTTGGGAAATTACAACAAGGTCTGCGTTATTGTTAAATACACACAATGCTTTCCATCAGAGACATGGGATCTAATTCTTAATTCAATTATCATGTATGTTAAATCTTAGGCTTTTTTGTCTAAGCAAATCTGAGTTTCCTGAACATGTCAATCTGAAGCAGGCAGAAAAGGATAGTTAAAAATGTCTAATAGAAATGCTCTTAATTCTTGACATGAAAAACTTAAGAAAGCAAGTCAAATACCAAATACCAAAAAGCAAACAAACCCAAAAACCATAGAGTCAGAAACCTACTGATGAAATATGTAGTGAAGCAGGTATCAAAAGAAAATGCCATGTAATATACAGAAAAATTAAACATTTCTGAAGAGAATTTGGCCAAACTTAAATTGGTACAATTATAACTCAAACCTTTGTTTAAAATAGACTGGGGACATAAAGGACCCCATTCCATATACCCATATTTAACCATATATTTTATCTTCAAAAATAATTTTCATCTACTTCTAAGGTTGGTGAGATATTCTGAATAAGGAACAAAATCAAAGGCTATTGTATTTCATAAAAATTGTGAATGTTTAAATTGGAACAATTCTTGTGAGCTTTTATTACATTTGATAATTAAAGAATGATTTCATTTTAAGTGGATCACTAATGAAAAACAATACAACCCCATATAAAAGGAAATTTAACTATGATATGCAAAAATGAATAGTGTGTGACTATGTGAATCAACTCAAATCTGATTCAAATCAGATCAATCAGTTACTCAATGCCAGTAACTCTGCAATCATACATTCCTATAATTGTAAATTTATTCAACATTCTCTCATTGAAAGATGTGCCCTAGCAAAACTAATTCTCACACTTTGATCAACCTTCTTTGTTGGCCATCTTCCTGATGGCCATGCAAGTGACCTTACTTGTCTTTTCTAAATTTTTTGGTATTTCACCCATCTCTAATTACCATCTTTACTTAAATCTTCAGTGAGAAGTTCTCCCCCAAACTCCGTGTACCCATATTCAGTATCTCAGAATTAATGTTCCTAAAACTAACATTTCAACTCCTAACATTCAATGTTCCTAACATTTCAACTCCTCCCAACTTGGTAAATTGCATGTCTTTGTCAATTCAATTCAGAAACTTGTCTTTCTCCCATCATCCATATCCATTTCATCAGCAATTCTGTTGACTCTAAACATATCTAGAATCTGCCCATAGTATATCACCTCTGCTGGTCCAACTCTGGTGTAAATCACTCTCACCCTTCACCCACTGCTGAATTAGCTTTCTTTTGCGTCTTCTGTACTTTATTCCCAACATAACTGTCAGATTAATCCTATTAAAACATTTCACTAGACTGGTTAAACCTTCCACAAGTTTCCAGTAGCAACTTAAAGTAAAAGTTTAAAACCTTAAGCTTAAATCCTTACCTACAAGGTCCTGCACATTCTGGTCTCTCTCTCTGAATCATCTGATAAGTCTATCTACATCTCTTCATTTTATCCATTCTGTCCCTATTTGCTATTGCTTAAACAAACCAGGTAAGCTCCCACCTCATGGCCTTTTCATTTAACTACCTTTTCGGTTATGAATGTTCTTCCCACAAAAATACTCGTTACCTTCTTACCAAAAACCTCATTCTTACTCTTACCTTGATATTTTCTATTATCCATAGCTGTTTTATATTTCTGTTTAGTACTTAGCACTAATATTCTCCAGGCAGTGCTCAGTGCTACCTAAAGAATGAATACTTAGCATTCATCTTCTTACTATGTGCCCATGGTTAAGAAATTAAACTCCATGAAGTAGAATTTTTTCTGTGTTGCTCTCTACTACATAGAAATGATCCTAGTAACACTAAAAATGATCCATTTAACACTCAAAAAATTTTTTTAAATAAACACTTGTTGAAATTATAGTTGGTTTATATCAGAAGAATTACCAAGTGAGATGACTTCAGTGGTTCCTGACTATAGGAAATTGATTTATACAACCTAGGAAAAAATCATTCTTGGTTACAGGCTTTGGATACTTGACCTGAGAAATTAAAAGTAAGGCTTCTGGTATTTTCAACTTCTAGCTGCCCTTTTCTCCTCTAAATGTCTCAGTTTACTGTAGTCTCCTTTCTGAATAGTAACAGGATCACTTCTAGATCAACTTCTGAATCAACTTCTGGATAATCTAAAACATTTCAGATCATTGTGCAGTCCCGCTCACCACCTCAATTAGACAGATCTCAAATATTAAAGGCAGTCTGCTCTGAGTTGGCTATATTTAGCATGAAGAAAAATTCTGCTTATTGCTTATGCAACCCTGTTTAACTAGGAAAAGTATATCCCCTTGCTTTGTTGTTGCTAAAGTCTTATTTTATCTAAAAATAAACACTAATTTTTAATACTGAGTATTTGAAGTTTAAGACAAAACTCCTAAAATAATTTGTGGAAAAATTTTTTCATAAACTTTCCCATTCCAGTTTATAATAAGTCCAACTGAGATATTCAACAAAGGACATAAATGCATGCATTTTACCTGAAACTGACACACATGGATCAGGCAAATTTTCATTTTCCTCATCAGTACTTTCATCATAGGCTGTATCTCTGTCAGCAGTTACTTCAGAACATGTGGCAGTTTCTCTATAAACAGAGAACAGTAGAATTATCCTTAACACCTAACATTGGCTAGACATCATTAGGTAAGTAGTTAAGGAAAATGTTCTAGCAAAAAAAACCTAATAAACAGCATATATTGAAATATATGAGTTAGCTAAAGTCACTTCAAAGACTAGACACTAAGTCTCTTAAGAACAAGTTTCTCCAAAAGTGTGGAACACACAAAAGTAAATAAAAAAATTCTAAAATATGACAGCAAAATTGAAACTACTAGAGGGTGAGAGAGGAGGGAAAAGGCAGCAAAAGCAAGAGGAAGCTCACTGGTCTGTGGTAAAGGATTATGGGAAATTTGTTGGTGGCTGTGGTGTAATAACATACATCTGAAGATGTGTGAAATTATTCCCCTAAATCATGTACAACATTATAAACCAATATTAGCTCAGGGGAAAAAAGTTTCTCTTTTGTAATCTAAATATGGTTTAGTATTTACTATAAGTAATTCTTGAATCAGTTTCTTATTATTCTTCTTCTATGAAAATACCATTATCTCAACTATCTTCAATGGGGTATAGAGTGTTTATCATTTTACTTAAGTCAAAGCAGTTATTAGACTTCCTCAAATCCATAATTTATTTTATGAAGATAAAATGAGTCAGAGAGTTTACAGGACCCAAATTCCTGTGTCAGGTGTGCACACAAAGTAAGAACATCTGACGTTAAATAGTCTACTCTTTAAATTATGCCATTTCTACACCTGTTTTTTTTTTCCTTACATTGAGAGCACTAGACCTAAAGTTATAGTTACTATATCCTAAACACATTATATTATCTAACATTACACCAGTGATGTCACCTATGATACCTAAAAATCAAGTATACATCAAATTTCAGTCACTTCATTCTTAAGTTAACCATTGCTTAGCTATCTTGATTAGAAAAATGCATCCAACTCTATACTTTTACAGATTAAAGTTTTTAGTTAATATATATCTTAGTGATATCTAAGAACTAAATATTTGGATAAATAGCATGCTGTTTAAGATTTAAGAATACATGTGATTGACTATTGGGTAGACTGTGAGCAGTCACATTGATCATTCTCTAGTCTACCACAACAGTTGCTCAGAATATCTAACTATAGACTACCAAATAATATCCTATTAGTAAAAACTTGGCACTTAAATGTCATTACTTTGGGACGAAGTTCCACATAAATTTATACATCTGTTACCCAAAAACAGAAAAGTAAAAATACCTTTCATGCTCGATGTTCTCTTTTACCTCTTGAACTTCATTTAGCAATTTATGCAAGCTTCTGATCTTTGCTTTCTTCTCATTCAGCACCAAAATAAACCGTTTGTAAAGATCAGTCTCCACAGCTTCCTTAGCTCTCACACACTTTTCAAATCTAAAATATAAATAAGCATATGAACCAAGCAGTCTGTCTGAGGATTAAATTTAGTCTAAAACTGAAGAAATTTTATTTATTCTATTTTTTATTGTTTACATGTATATCTATTTTACATCATTTATTCCCTTATCATCCAAGAACCATTGTCTTGACCATTTGTGCTCATCCCATCCCTGATTTTCGAAGTCAACTATTCAAGAAAAACATAATCAAAATTATTTTTAAATGTTTTAACTGCACTCATTTAAATTTTTATATAGACTGCTAAACAAATAACACTTATTGGTTATTAATATTGATAAGTTAGGTACTGAACTAATGGGGAAAATTGCAAATTGACTAAAAAATTTTAAAAACATAAATGCCTAAATATGATAGTGTTATTCACATCTATCTTTATACCAAAGGAGTATTTTTATGGGGGAAATTTCAAAAACTAATTATACATATATTTTGTTTACTCTGCTAATATACTGTAAAAGCAAGGATGATGTTGCTTGGTGAGTAATTTATTGAATCTTTTTGTTCTCACTAAATTATGAGCTGTTCCATAGAAAGAACATTAGTCAGTTGTATTTTTTTAACCCAGTCTCTCTTCTCTCTCTGTGTGTAACACACACACACACTACATATACATGTGTATATAATGAATACAAGCATTCAACCTGAAATTTCCAAAGAGAAATTAAAGAAACAGCAACTGAAAAACAGGATATATTTTCAATTTCAGATATAGGACAAAACATAAAATTCTCTATCATTTATCATTCTTCCTAAAATGTTCAATGAGAAACAAAGGATTGCATTAATTTTAATTTCCCAGATAAAAAAAAGTGAAGAAAGCAAACTAGAAAAAGTTGCATGTAATTGATCTGTATTAAAAACATACAGCCGGAGTAAGTTTCTACTTTACAGATTAAAGCATAAATTATTTTATATAAAATGCCTTTTTAATCATGCCTCATTTTTTTATGTTTACCATGCTGCTTATTTATACTCTGGTTGTTTTATAGAAGTACCCTAGTATTTTCATTATATTTTTATATATACATATATATTTTGGTGAAATACTTAGTAACAAAAAATCAAAATTTTATACCTTTGATATATAATCCTTTATGCTTTCAATAATCCACCTTCCTAGAGATGCAGAGAATTAGGTTTACCCAATGGATGGAAAAGGAACATATGGCACTGTATTTCCTGGCAACAGTTACAGTAATCATACATACAACATAGGCTTTGCCAAGGCTGTGAATTCCATAAGGGCAGAGAGCATATGTGTATTTGGCTGCTTTATCCTGTGTGCCTCACATAGTGTTTGGCATTCAACAAATGTATACTAGCTATTTATTAGGAAAATGGATTACATGAGTGAGTTAATATGGACATTTTATAAGGAAGCGGAAAACCATTAATTCTAAATATATATTTCACTCATTTTAAAGCTATTTGCCATTACAAAGTAACATTTTATGTCTTCAGCTTTTTAAAAGTATAATAAATAACATTAATATAACAGTTTTCTTTTTTACAAGCTAAATTTTCTGATAAACACTAAAAAGAGATAAATAGAACTAAATGCTAATACTGATAATCCAGTTAGGGACCTATTATTGAATTTCTATTTATGAAGCAAATATTATATTCTCATGTTTCTATGCTATTTCTCTAATGTAACAATTAAAAATTTTTTGACTACAGCTATCAAAGTACCACAGTTATAATAATACTTTTAACATAAAAAATAACATGTTAAAGTAATTTAAACATATGCAAGGAAAAAATCAGTATATAAAATATGTAATAAAAATCTTCCACAAAATCATTGTCACATAAAATTTGAGGAATAGTAACCAAATGGCAATTTACTTAATTGAATTTTTCATTTTCACATAAATCAATTCAATGTTTCTTGATTAAACAATCACGTACCCTTACTGTCAAATTTCTAATCTTTTAATAAAATAATATTTGGTATAACACAAGAATTATGAATGAATATATAATCAAAATAAAATAAATATTGACAAAAATTATTAATCAAAATAACTACTGCCACATTTACATTATTAAAGATTACATTTCTGTAACAGAGAAACAAATTTAATAAAATGGACCACATCATGTGAGCTACGTTTACTTTATTTCATTAAAACTTTAGGATGTGGCTACAAACAAACCTCTGATAATCAAACTGGATAACAGTTCCTGGACAAAGTTAGGCTATAGAAGTTGGCTGGCATACAGTGTACTATTATGAATATTCTCAAAGACATGAATTTACTCATTATTTTCTCCATAAATTCAGAAAATATCATCCCGCTAGTCAATATTCACTAAGAGTTATATTCTAACCCTCTGCCATTTTTAATGATGATCCTGCTTTATATATAGCATTATGATGTTACTATTCCCTCAATATATGTCTCCTCCTTCTACATTACTTGTCTCTACCTCAAGAATTGGACAAACACTAATAAGTAGAATGACTACTTGAGACAAAGAACCACTAAGAGACAAGGGATTCTCTAGTGACCCTAAGGGTTCACATAT
>PVHY01026084.1:0-17701 GCA_004024945.1 Uropsilus gracilis
GACTCTCCCCACCCAGCTGATGTGAACAGGGACTGCGTCCATCTACGACTCTGGGTAGACACCGACCAATTAGAACAACCCATCTCCTGACCGCAGTTCACCAGCTTAGCGGTGGACGCTCCCCAAGCCAGGCAGAAGACGGCAAATAAGACCTGGTCAAGTCCCTTCACTTTACACTGGGGGAAGAGGTCTCCCGGGCTTACATCACTGGGAGAACAGGACGTCAGATGGGAGAGCTGGCCACTCTTACCACAGCAGGAGGAAGAAATCTGATTTAAATGGGGCCGACCACAGGTGGACCAACACCCTGGAGGGAGGAAGCTGAGTACTTAGGACACCGTTTGAGCTCCCGGAGGCATCCATGCCTGAAGCTGTGTGCTGCGAGCATTGGTCTCACAAGCCCATAAATTACCTTCGGCATCGGTGACTCCGCAGGTAAGGATGTGGAGCTTGTAACCTAGAGGGGACGAGTACTTTAGGTGACATTTGAGAGTCTTTGGTGGGACTTAACACTCGTCGCTGTTATTGCTGTGAAGCCTCCCACATGCAACCCGGTTCTTACGTCAGGTGCTGAGCCTCCAGGTAAGCAGAGGTCTTGGAAAGAGGATTCTCTGCCTCGTTCCTATGCTGTTCCCGAGTTAGACCACCTATGTGATTTGCAAAGCAGCAGCAGCTCTGAGGGGTGACGGAGAGAAAGGAAAAGAGCCTGCCCTTTTGACCAGGCTGGTGACCCGGAGGTCACTAGGTCCTGCAGACGAGCTCAGTGGAGTTTAACCCTTGGATGGCCAGTGTCATCCATCCTTGCTGTAGCAGCCCAAAACTCTCCTACCCACCACGTCCTTCCTTCCAAGGCTCATTCACATAGGTGGCAGGTGCGCCACCCTATGTCACACAGCCTCTGACCTGAGATGACACCAAGTTCCTCTTCCAGATGAGGAAGCTGGAGCCGCAAGAGACCGCAGGATGGGAAAGAGTCTGCTCAGCATGTGGGGAAACGCGGGATCTAAACTGAGCATGGGAAGCGTGACTGCTCCAAAGCGAAGATGCTGTCGTGGGACCAGGCAGAAGGGTGAACGTGATGAGCTCAGTGGATCTCCTGCCTCCAAGCACCGCCCAAGCATGTGTCCCTGGGACAAAGCTCCCCTGGTCGCTGGGTCAGCCGCTGCCCCCAGAGACAGAGACAACCAGTCAGCCTGTGGACCCTCCGGTCCTGCAGCTCCACGGTGACAAGTCACCATGGGTCCATGAGAGGACGAGCCAGCCCCGCTAACTCCAGCCCAGAGCAGAGAGAGTCTGGCCAAGGCATGTTCAGCTTGAAGCTGCGGCTCCAATCGACCTCTTTCAAGAAAAGCAATATTGGCTAGAAGGTTCCCCGGAGGGAGGCAGGGCTGCTCCAGGCCGGCCGCACAGAGGAGCAGGAAAGTCAGAGCAAGCTGATGACCCACAGGTAGACAAGCGCAGCAGAGAATCTCCACCCCTCCTCCCAAACCCCCACCTCCTCCCCACCAGCCCCTCAGCCCCTCACCACGTGGGGGTGATTCCACCCAGTGACTCAAGAAAATGCCTGCAAGGCAGTGAGTCCTGACTCAAGATCGAGAAGACAGATGTCCTGTGCCTTGTACACTGGGGCCATCCTTGGCCTGAAGCCTGCAGGCCACTTAGCAGATGCTCGACCCTGCAAACTCACCAGGAAAGAGTCAGACACCACTTTCCTGGCTTAAAACACCCCCCAGGAACAAACAGCAGCTGGAGCAAAGTGCAAATGCACCCTGTCTGAGGTCCAGCTAAGTCTTTTTCCTACTGGACCCTCATGTGGTTAGTAAAAGCACAGCATGGGAACCGAGGGGCATGGCAAGGAACCCAGGGGCATGGCAAAGAACCTCAAAGTATGTGGCAAGGAACCCCTGGGGCGTGGCAAGGAACCCAGGGGAGTGGCAAGGAATCTCAGGGGAATGGCAAGGAACCCCAGGGGCGTGGCAAAGGAAAAGTGGCATCTTGGGACATGCTTTCAAAAACTGGGGGCAAAAAGGCTGCTCCAGCGCTCAGTCACAAGACGACTGAGAGAGGTCGATGGGCCTGGAGACAACCAGGTGGGCACACCTCAGCTGTGCCCGCAGGACAGGCCCCCAGGGCAGCCCAGAGCATCGGCTCCTTCAGCAGGGCACTGTTGGCAGCACCTCTTGGCCAGCCGCCTCTGGGCACTTCTGACCATGAGGAGGCGAGGATGGCAGGAGAAACCAGGTTGAAGAATTGCAGGTGCTCTGGGGGGAGTGGGGAGGGGGCACGGTGTACACCCCATAAAGAAGTGCTGAACAACCTGGCGGCGAGGGCAGCCAGGGGAAGGCGAGGGAAGATGCACCCCCGGAGGGCGGGAGGTTGATACCAAGCTGGGAGGGCCCGAGTGCACATCAGAGATGATGGATCCGAGCGGTGGAAGCTGCAAGGTAGGAGGTCTGGCAGGTGGAGTGGGTGATGCTGGGGATTCGGGAGAGGCATGGGCTTGGGGGGCATTGTGATAAATTGGTTTCTCCACCTGCTAAATTTGAGACAACAGCAGGCCAGAGAGAGGAAAGTACCCAGGAACTTATTGGAGGTCTGGGTACCGGGGCCGAAGAGGAGACCTGGTATTTGTAAAGCAACACAGGCTAAGTGACTCACCTGCAAGACGCAGACTCCGTGGGGCTTCACGGAAACCTCTGAAGCCTGCGAATCATCTGCTCTCCGTTCTCAGTGATGTTCTGAATTATAGATAGATCCCCCAAGGCTCATGACACCTAAGTCTTTCTAAACAAATAGCTACGACTGCAAAGAATCGTAGGCCCTGGGAACGCCTGGGAAATGCTCCAGCTTAGCCTGGATTTGGACTGGTGCCTCCTCGCTTTTTGATTCCTGCCATAGCTGCCCCACTACATCTCTGTCCACAGCAATATAGCACCTGCACACGGCTATGAATTTCTCATCTCTTTGCAAATCAATAGTGTTTTTTTTTTAACCTAAATAAATTTAATTTACTGAAAGTACTGCTGCAAGTGAAAAAGTAGCACCATTGGCTATAAAAAGATCACAGGGGTAAAAATAAGCTGATGGAGAGAAGAAAAGCATTGGCTTTTGCTAATGACTGTGATAGTAGGTTTTTGTCAATTTCGGGATACCCAGCAAGGTCTTGGTTTCCGGAAGAGATGTGGAAGAAGGATGCCCTGGTTCCAGGCTCTGAAACTTGAAACTCAGTAACAAAAGAAATGTTGTAGTGAAGTCATGATAAGAAACCCGTGCAGCTCATTCTCATGATGTTTTCTTAGCTTTTCCGACTTTTCAGACTCTTGCTTGCTGAGGTCATGGGTTGAAAGGTCTACGGTCAAAATCATGTCTGCTTGGATGTCAGAATGTGATGGAATTGGGTATATGGCCTTACAGATAGAATGAAGCCCCTCACGATGAAATCCTGAGATTTGAACGAGCTCTAAGCCCAGTGGTGGGGACGTGACCTTACAAGAAGCGAAAAGGACACAGAGACAACTGAAGAAGAGAATATCAAGATGGCAGCTGATGTTGGGGTGATGTAAGAAACCAAGGAATTCCAGGAGGAACTTGAAGTGGGGAGAGGTGAGAAGAACTCCCCTGAAAGTTATGGAGGGAATATGAGGCTGCTGTAACCTTGACTTTGATCAGAATCTTAACCTCTACAATATGACAGAAGAAATTGTTGCTGTTTTAAGCCACCAAGATGGCAGTAATTTGTGACAGCGACCCTTGGAAATGGAACATTGCAGCTGGGCACTGTTCTGATTATAGTTCTGTGTTTCTGAGCTATGCCTTAATCCAAACATCTGCTCATCCTGTTAGTAATTAAGATTTCCTGGTCTTGTGTTCCTGCCTTCTGGAGTGACCTGATTTATCTTCTTACATGGTTTCTGTTGTCTGCAACCAAGAACCAGACTAGAAGGCCAATTCCTAGGGCTGAGACCAAGAACCAGGCTAGAAGGCTGATGCCCAGAGCTGAAACCTATTTTCTTGGTGAAATAAAAGTAGCAGGAGTTGAAGTGCTGTGAAGAACATGATGGCACGAAACTGAGACAGCTTCCTTGGGGCAACGAGAAAGACTGAAAGATGTTGAAAAGTAAATGGCCACTATTGATTTCACGGTACTTGATATCATGCCTCTTCACTGCCTAAGTTGTCACTTGGAACAATGGTGATCCATCCCACATGTTGCGAACTGTCAGTATAGTATAATGTCCCACCTTCACAAATAGAAGGATTGATGTGAAACATATATATATATATATATATATATATATATATATATATATATATATATATATATAAATTATTAAAAAAAAAAAGAGGGATTGAATCTCAGGAAAGCAAACAAAAGGGCTGTGTACCATCTACCAGGTAAACCAGTAGATGATTCAAGTCCATGGCCCTGTTCTAGGTTCTGTTGTCCTCCCACACGACACATCTCTTACTCAAGGTTCTATCAGTCATTGTTCTAGATTCTGTAAACTTGATGCTTTAACATCTGACCCACTTGCAAATAATAGACACATACTGCTCTGGACGGCTATGTATAATAATCCCCCTTATCTACAGAGACATGATCCAAGTTCCACTGTGGATGCCAAAACCTAGGATCATACCAAACCCTATTATTTTTCCTATAATACTATGACAAGTTTAATTTTGAATCAGGCACAGTAAGAGATTAGCAACATTAATAATAAAACAGGAGGATTATATTAATATACTGTGATGAAAGTTACATGATTGTGTGCTTCTCTCCCCCCCTCTATATATATCTTATTCCACATAACATTTTCAGAGCACAGTTGACTGAAACCACAGAAAGCAAAACAGCAGAAAAGAGGGATTACTTTACCTCCATGTTACTACCCATAACCCCTGACACATTTCTCAACCGCCAACCCAGCCTATCTGGCTTCCCTGAGAAAGTCCCACCCTCCAGGCCACTATCCACCTGTCCAGGTCACTCCAGGGCCATATGCTGAACAAACAGGGGCACTCCCATGCCCCCAGTGCCCACTGAAGTTACCCAAACCCACCCATCCACAGGGAGACTCTTTCCATGATTCCCCTTCTCCTTCTGCCCCTGAGCAACCCGGAGCTCTTCGTGTTGGCTACAAGGAGCGAGGCAGCCCCTCCTCTGATAAACAGTGAGTCTCCAACTATCTGCCCAATGACAGTCATCTCCTGAGCTGTCGGCCTTTCCCCAAACTTCCTACCGATGTGCAGTGTTGTGCAACAAGAATGTCAGAAACCAGGTGCTTCAGCCACCAACAAGTCTGACCGTGGTAGGACCCTAATGAAGTGAAATTCAGTGCTTTTGCTGTTGGTCCATCTTCAAAGGAGATGGGTTCTGCCCAGTAGCTTCTTCACACATGATGTTTTAGTATTTAAAGCAAAAACCTGAACTCCAGGGAGCCCCAGGACCCTGGAGGTAGCCTGAATATTGCATATTCAGTCTCCTCCACCAAGTAGGCAACCAAGCAGTTGACTCTTTTAGCCCCATTTTCCCATACAAAAAATACTAAGACTAGCAGGAACACACTCATAGGACTCATATGACAGTTTCAGCATCTCATGCAATGAAACACACAGTGTGCCACTAGGGAGAGTGAGGAGGACTAGATAGATGTCACCTCCCAAGATGAGTAGCTTGAATGAACACACAGCCAAAAGGAATCTACAAACACCATGCTTCCAGCAACCTGCAGTTAGTGGGAAGTTAGTACAGGCTGACGGACCCCACACAAGATCCCAGGTGTGGCCTGAATGGTGCATCGAGGGTGCACCAAGGCCTCGCCTGGGCAATGAAGATGTAAAATAAGACAGTTCATTCCTCTCCGTCTGCAAGTGTTTTAATTCTAGGTTATTTGCAACAGTTAAAACTCTCGTGAGAATCTGCTCTTTCAAAAGAAATAAAGAAGAATTGATTTCATTGAGTTCTATCATTTATACTTGCCTGAAAATCATCATCTATTCATGGCTAGTGATAAAATACAACTGCCTGTGTCTCTGGCTCTGTAGAAATCACGGTGACCGTGTAACTGGGTGACTATCTTCTGTCCAGTTAAAGGTCCATAACTCATGATAACTCTGTAACAGCTTAACACTCAGGTCTGAGGAGAGAGGTTATTTTCCTGAGCCATTTCACAGAAGCATTCTTCAGAGGTGATTCATTCTTGGTTAGAACACTTTGGCATGTTTGGGGATCATTTATCAAGTGTGTTTACAACAAAGGTCTCTCTCCAAACTCGGGATGTGTGAAAACAGCCCTTTACACTATAAAAGTCATTCTCACCACCAGAGCCGGAGACGGGGGTCAGGATGGCCAGTCTGGGGACCAGGCAAAGGGAGCGTGAAGAGAGTTAAATCCAGGACCCCGGTCATGATTTTGGTCTTCACAGAAGTACGTCACCTGCTGTTCACTGCAGCTGAAAGCTCGATAGCATCGTCCTTTCAGAGTTCTACTCTAGGCCTAATTAAGATGCAAGATATTTAGTCTGCAGTCGAGAGACAAGTCTCCTTGCGGCTCTTGCATTTCTTCATGTCTGGCAACAGGAGACACAAAATGTCTTCGCAACAGGCTCCTCTTTCAAGATTTTTGTGTAGCAAATTTTGAAGATTTCGTATAGCCTTGGAAGACAGAGATGGGGTCTCCGAGGACGCAAAGGGCAAGTTGGTGACTGTTGATCAAGCAATGACTCCCTTGGAGGCCAAGGCACCTGTGGCCCATTACAAAAATGTCAGATTTCCTAAATCTCGGGTCACCCCTGGATGGCACAAGCCAGGCAGGCTTTCCCTGGTCCTCCTAGTGCCCTGAATGTGGGCTCAGCACAAAGGCTGATAAGCCAACGCCAGCAGAGATTGCAAATCATCACTTGTCCTTCATCTTTGATGTGGGCTATGGCGTCCTTGAAACCATCCATAATGTCACACAGGCCACTATGAGTCACACATGGGAAGAAACGTCAGCTCTTTAACCCCCTGTGACCCTGCCTGAGCATCAGTGTCCTCTCACCTGTCAGCTGTCAGCTCCCGGGGACTTCTCCATCAGTCCCTCCAAGTGCCTTTGTCCTTAGCTTGTAGATTAAACAACACACTTGCAACAGCTGCCAAGACCAGGCCTTTGTGGCAAACTCTTCTTTGTAAGTCTATCACATATAGAGACTCCCTGTGACCCAACAACCCCAAACTCAAGACCTGCCCGAGGGCTGAAGACTGAAGACCCAGGAGCAAAGGACAGAGAGAGAAAAGTGACAACCTGAACTCCAGGTCCGTGACCATCATGTTGGGTCAATCCTGCCAACTCTTGCTGTTGAACTCAAAGTGGAGAGATGCCAAGAGTCCGTTAAGTGACTGACTCCTGGGAACAGAAAAGAATAAAGAACATGCTGGCTAGTTCTGTCTCCTGCATTTATTTCAGAACAATCCAGTGAGCACAATGGGTCCCCGCACTTAGCTCTTCTGCTGGGACACCGGGTCGGCAGACAGCAGCAGCTAACCCCAGCCCTAGCTGCTTTGGTAAATAAGCCAGAAACAGACTTTACTTTCAGCAACAGACTTTCCCACCGTGGCCTCCTACCTTGCCACTCCAAGAGCAGGGGAAAACGGCTGAAACCACACAGGATGCCCCACAAAAACAAACTATTTGCTCTCTGACCCTAACAGAAAATGTTAGACCAGGCACAGTGATGCGTGCCTGTATGCGGCAGCCTAGGAAGCCGCGGTGGGGGCCAGGGATCGCGGTTCAAGTGCTGCTCAGGGCAATGTAGCAAGACCTAGTTCCAAAAAAATAGCTGGGCGTGGTGGCACATGCCTGTAATCCCAGCATGTAGTCTGTGGTACCCCGGGCAATGTGAGCCTGCAGTTCCACGGGCAAAAATAGCGAGACAGTCTCAAAAAAATCAAAGGTCTTACATCCCTTGGGAAGCCCTGGTGCTCTCAGCCCCCCTCAGCCTGGGTCTTTCCTCCTCCAGGAAGCTCCTTGTGCCCTGAGGGTGAAGTCCCAAGACTCCAAGTCTCCTTCCCACGGTGGCTCTCAGCACCCCTAGTGGTAGCCCCCCGCCATGGTGGGTGGCCCAGGGCCTTGCAGGCTCTGGCCAGCCACTATCTCTGCTCTTACAAGCCCAGAGCATGGCCAGGGCCCCGCCTCCCAGAGCTTCAGTTTCCTCCTCTCTGAAAAAGGCAGAGGAGCGTCAAACCTCGCTGTGAGGGGCTTGTTGCAAAGCCCAGGCTCAGGTTGAGCCGGGAGCCGGCCAGCTCGCTCACCGTGGGAGCTGGGACCCCTGCACAGGCACCTGCACCTTGCACCGGACCCCGCACCCTCTCTGTCCAAGCTGTCCATCTAGGGGAGACTGGAAGAGGGCCACTGCTGCTCCCATTGATACACGAGGAGTCAGGTGACAAGGCTGGCCAAGGTCGCCACCAAGGAGACCAAGCCAGTGTTGAATCAGTTCCTCTCTCCATCCCTGAATCAGGGGTCACAGGAGGAACAAAGTCTCGCCCAGTGGATGAGGAGGGGAGAAGGCTGGAGAGCGTGCGGGGCGAACAAGGGGGTGTCTCTATGAATGAACAGGAGACATCAAGAACCCCGCCCCCCAAGACCAGGTGGCTTTTTAGAACAGCCTCAAACATGGTTACACCCTTTTAAATTACGCCCTCCGGCCCTTGGGTTTGACCTTCTCTTCAGCTCCTTTATTAAGACATAGTAAAACACCAGCCCCCATATCACAGCCTGGCAGCGCTGCCTCCCTCTACCTGCCACCCTGTCAGATCCGCAGACCTGGACCAGCTTTCCAGGGAAGAGGCTAACAGAGGAGGCCCAACCAGGCGTTCTCGGCGCTGAGAGGTGATTTATCCGGAGACAAACAGAACCACCTGCCTGGGGAGACGGCCCTGCAAGCAGATCTGCAATTAAAGCTGAACTGTGCAATCTCTGCATCTAAAGGGAAGTCGATGGCATTGATTGAGGCCGATGAGGGAGCTGCCGGTGGCTGCATCACAGATCTGATGACTGCGAAGGGCACTTCTGGAAAATAAAGCATCAAAATCACAGGGAGAGACTCCTGGTTGAGCGCAATGACCGCACAGGCCAAGGGGGAGCTGGAAAAGACTCGCTTCAATGGGGAGGCCCACTCAGAATGGGGCACCCTGGCCTTGAAAGGCCCTCAGCTGCCAGCCTTTTGCCAGCCATTTCATTTAAGGCTGAGGATTTGAATGGATTCTGACCGCCCTTCCTGGGGGCTGCACACAGCAGCCAATTAAATTAGTGCCAGACCTGAAAAGACACCCTGGGAATAGTTTCAGGGCATCTGAGCAACTGGACGTCAGGGCTGGGTGAGCCAGGCGGCTGTTCAGTCTCCGCTTGGTGGGGTTTGAGAATTCCACCTTTTTCGTTGCGAGGAACTTTAGGAGTGGCACTGAGCCTGGCCGGCCAAGGAACTATCTTTGCGTTTCAGCAGCATCCTTCCAGACAAGCACTGAATTTCAGTCTTAATGGTTTTTATCCTTCTCGGGGAGGTTGCTTTTCCATAATTAAAGGGACATCCGACTCCCCGGCTCTAGGATACCTCAGGATATTAAGTCTGAGCCTCACGGTAAATCATACAGAAACCAAAATGTTAAGGCCAACTTGAAAATGTTGCATGAAGATTTATTCAAGAAATTTGTTTTCTTAAGAACCGTGCAGATTTGGGAAAGCCAAGGGAACCAGACAGCAAAAGCTGCTAAGAAAATATTTACCCTCAAGCCATGATGTTCCTGGCAAACTTGTATTGAAACGAGAGCCCTGGGGAAGTCTTGGAGGAGATGATTTTGCATCTGAGTGGGAGATGGAATTTCAGGTTTATCTGGATTTGATGGGATGGACATGGGCCTTGATGGTGGTTAGGCCTCCGTAATATAACCTGGCCATGTTTTCATCCTCTTATTAGTGGTTCTGTTACATCTGGTGCAGGGACAAAAGCAAGACCTTGAAGGAAAAAAATGAAGGGGGAAAGAAAAAGCCGTCAATTTTCATATTGCTGAATGAAAGTAGAGGAAGCTGCAAACCTTCCTGCGACACAGAACTCCGCATGCTGTGTGTGGACCGCAAGGAGGGCGCTGCTCCCTGAAAATAAAAGTTAAACTAAATAAGGAGAAACAGGACTGGAAGCCCAAGGGGGGAAACTTAACATTTTTATTGCTTCTGTGAATATGTAAATTATTTTATTCATTCAGCAAACATTTCTTGAGCACCTACTGAGTGCTGGGCAAAGCAGACAAAAGGCTGAGGATACAACTTTGAACAAAATAAACAAAAATTGGGTGACCCCTGACTCTACTCTCTGCAGGGAAAGACAATGTGTGGAACAAATACAGTGGAAGGATTTAGACAGCAGCTCAGAGCCCTGATGCTCATGAAGGTGCCACCCCCTTCAGTGGGCAGGAAGACAGGACTCCCTTCTCTGCCCCTTACATGGAGGTATGAGAGAAGACGTATGGGCTACATTTCACTTTCCCTCAGGCTTCCCCTTTTGTAAGGGGCATTGCTTGGCCCTGGCATCACACACATCAGGTGGCAGGAAACAGCTTCCAGGATCAGCCTCTGCAGGGATGACGAGGCAGGTTATTTTGCATCCAGTGGATGTGTGCTGAGAGCAGTAGGAAGGGTAGGTGCACAGGTCCTGAGGCAGCATGGCTGGGTGCAGAACAAAGAGGCAGAGGGCTGGGCGGGGAGGCATTCTCTGTCCTCCAACTTGAATTTTAGTTTTAAACCAAGCAGACTTGACCTGTAGGAGGCATGTGAGTGGGCTGGGTGCTGCAAGCCTACCTGGAGGAGACCCTTCTCTTCATGAGTCATCATGAGTGAAAAAATCAGCTGGTGCAGTTATGTTCCTGCACCGTCAACTGGACATCCTGGTGTGACCTTGAACATTCAATCAACAGACAATGAATATTTATGATTAATGAATGACTCCTGTGTTAGACCAAGGAGAAAAGACCAGTTTGAATTCCACCCTCATGTAGGGTCTTCGGTGTGTATGTTTGGGGTAGGGGGGCAAATAAAGCAAACAAAAATAAATCCAATGACAAAGGCCGTTAGGAGTTGTGTGTGGAATGGAGAAGAAAATGAGATGGAAGAGATGGATAGAGATCTGTGAGCCCAGCCCACAGAATGGGGATCCCGGGAATCATGTCCAGGTCCAACTTTAATGAAGTTGTGAAGCCTCTTATACACCCCAGCAAGGAAATGTTAGAATGATGTGATGAGGAAGTAGCAAAGCGTACGTGACATGCAGCAGAGAGTATGCGGAGATGCCTGATAACAGGAGAATTTACCTGTGGGGGCAACAGTTATCGCTAATAGGTCCTATGTCTCTTGGGACATTCCAAAGAGGTTAGGATGCTGGGTGACAGGTAAGAAATGTGCTGTTGCCCACCTTCTTGTGTGCCAGAGGGGGCTAGCAAGACAGGAGGTGTTCCTCTTATCTGAAGTTCCATATCCATACCTGTTTCCACATTCCACAAAAGGCTACCGGAATTGTAGAGGTACGGTCTACAAAGAGCTGGAGAATGACAGGTTACCCGCTGCAGACAGGCAAGGCCATAGGATTTTCTGAGGGATCAGCCCAGCATTGGGAGGAGCAGAGACACTCTGCCAGGAAGACACTGGAAGAACAGAGAGAAGCGGAGTCTGGCCGGAGTGATGCACGAGGATGGGGCCGCAAGAACACTGAGCCAGGGGTGGGTCTTGCAGGCCTCGCAGCCTGTGGGAAACAGCTGGTGAAACAGTGCTGCGTGGGGTGCAGCAGGGGAAACTGAGGACCCTACCCATGGGACGAGGCCAGCTGGTCGCTCACACTGCCAGACGTGGCCCTCTGGAGGTTAGAGGTTCTCAAGTATCCTCAAAGATTTCACTGCTGCAAGAAACTTACCCCAGACTGGGTCATCCCAACAGCAGCACATGCTTCTCAGAGTCTGGGTGCTGGGGGATCTCAGATCAGGAGCTCAGCATATTGGTTCTTAGGGAAGGCCTTCTTCCTGTTTGCAGATGCCATAGTCGGATCCTCATAGGGCAGATATGCAACACTGATGTTGAAACTGCAAAGCCTCTCAAGCTAGTTTCCAAGATCTCAAAAGTTAAAACATCCCATAACCCCGCTGCCAGGCCCCTCAGCTCCAAGAGCACAGTCTGGGAAACGTGGCCACAGGCTCATGTCGGAGAACAGACTTAGCACTTCAGGGAGGCTGGTGGAGTTGTGATTTCACAAAATGACTTTAAAGTCTAAGAACTGAAACTCACTTCTCTGGATATTAATGCAGTGAATTAAAGGCAACCTTTGCCTTGTATCTTCCTGACTCTCAACCACCACATTAGAATGTAAATCCATCCCACAAGGGTTCACGCACACGCAGCTCCAGAAGAGAACAGAGCAGCACTATTTGGGGTTCGGCACCCCAAACAGCACAGTTGCCTGGCCTAGACTGTGCTTCTGAGCCACTATCGGGGGTTCTAGGAAGAGGAGGCACAGATGCCCTTGATACTAGGTAACTCGGCTGTATAGGCAGTTGGGGCCACTGGTAGTGACATAGTTGGAAATTGTACTGGGTGCCATGCTGCCCTGGTGGGCGGATCTGGGAGAAAGACCTGTGAGAAGAAGCGTGAAGCATGAAAGGGCACATAAAAAGAGGAGCCAGAGAGAGGTGGGAGAGAGAGCAGAATTGCAGACCAGTAAAGAGGAGCCCCTAGTGACCGGGCTGGGCTCAAGCCCCCGGGAGAGTGAGCTGGTTGTGGCAAGGAGCCATGGTGGGAGAGTGACCGACAGAAGAGTAGCCAGTGTGGAGAGTGTGGCACCCCAGCAAGGTGACCTGGAAAGCTGGTACCTGGAGATGGCCAGGGACTGGAAAGTTGATTTTGCATCACCATTTTTTGGAAAAGTTTGAAGAGTCTTGGAGAAGCGAAGTAGCTCAGAACACTGGAGACAGAAAAGCAAAAAGGAGATGCTGGAGAAAGACTGGGCTTTGTAGAGTGCCTGCCTCAGGGTGGGAGGGGCAAAGAGGCACCATCTTGGACTATGTCTTTGGGAGCTTTGGGACTAAAAATGGTGACTGGGGTAAAATAACTGGCCACTTGTAGCTTTACGGACCTTTTGTTTGACTTTCTGTTTCCCTGGTTAATTGTCCTTGTTAATAAAACCCTGTTGTTTAAATTACATTTGACTGGCAACTGCCATGTGAGGGTGGTAAAAATCTAGGTGGCAGAAGCCACATTTTAAAAGTCCCACATTTTTTCTTCAGCTTGTTGGTTGGAGGCTTCTGCCAATTTATCACCCTGATGGGAGGAAAATGTGGTGGATCAGTCATCAAGATTCTCATCCTCCATTTCAGATGTGGCTGAATCTTGTTAGATCGATCTTTTCTCCAAGCATCAAAGAAGAAGTGTTACCTAGTCATGGTAGAAGAATTAAATTGGCTTGACTGGGATCCTCCTCTGCAGGGATCAGCAGTTATGGAAATGCCCAGAATTCAGTGTTATGCAAGCCTCAGTCTAGTATCCTCTTCCCAACTGAGCAGATCACTATGCAAATTATGTAATTTCCACAGAGTATGAAATTCAGAAACTTAATGACTCAAAGAACTCCGGGAGGAAGAGAGATTATGGAAGTCACTGTTTCAAAGACTGTTAATGGGCAGGCACAGTCTTCATCTGCCCTTAAAAACTAGCATCTGCTTTCAATGACATTGGAATCCCAGGATTTGAAGGCGCACATGTTGGAGTTGAGAGTAAAAGACACACTGTTCTGCCTTCAGAGCCTTCTTCCTTGACCACAGTTTTCCACATTGTTTCCATATGCACTGATGGATTTAGATGAAGTCTTAGAAGAGGCTGTGATGTAAGATACTTACAGCAAATAGAGACTTTTCTAGATTCCACCCCCATTTCTGCACTGCCAACATCTCAAGTGCCTTGTATTACAATCCCAGCATGCCCTGAACTGGACTTCTCAGACAGGGGCTTCTGGGAAGGGGGAAGGATATGAGAATTGTGGGATGGGGTGAAGGAATGGAAGGCATGGATCTTAGTACTTTGATTCTGGTTCTCTTCAGTGCCACCTTGGCACTTTTGTAATTTCAAGTTGAACTCTCCTCTCTCAGTTCTCTGAGACCTGACTAACCCCTTACTTGTGGTTCCTGCTGGGTGATGCCTTAGATTCATTCTCCTGGTGGAACCAGGATCTCAGGGCACCAAAACTAGCAAGAAGAAGAACTGACAGCCAAACCTGGCACTCTCTGGGTTCTTCCACCCTCTCACACAATTGCAAGATGTATCAAAACAATAATAACAAGATTAGTTTACAAACAGAGGGAAACCAATAGCCTCTGGAGCCACGAGTGGCCAGTTATTTTACTCCAGTCACCATCCAGTCTCCAAAGTCCCAAAGCAAAGCAACACCATCCCACTCCTCAGAGTCCTTAGATGCTTCCAAAATGCCATCCTCCCACCAGGCAACCAAAACAGGCATTGACACAAAGCCCAGTTTCCCAGAAAGCTGCCCTCTCCTCCAAGGTCCAAATCCCAGTTTTCAAGCCAAAGGCCAGTACTTGGCATTTCTCATAAGCTTTTCTTTTCCCTCGGTGGCCAAATCCCAGGGTGCCAACCTGCCTCGACCCTCTCCACTGTGGTCTCTCCATCCCAGGCCCCAGAAGCCATTTCTTAACTTCCCTCCGTGTCATTGGCCATGTTCCTGGTCAGACAGGTAGCTTTGACTGGACTTGGGGCTCCACATGACACATGAAATCCTGTGCAGAACTTGACGGCCAAACACAACCCTCGTGGGCGGACACTGTTGTGCCAGTGGAGGCAAGGTGGTGCTAGTTTCCTGAGGTTCTCTCTGTGTGGGCTGGGCTGGAAGGTCTGATTCAATCAGTGTTTCATAGGTCTTTCCTGATAACACGCGGATCTTTGTAAGTCTTCTAGACAACCATCTCGACTCAATTCGGGTCATATCTTTAACCATGACTTGTAGCTGCCTGACCTTGAAAAAGGCACAGTGAAAAGCCTTTGTTTCTTTTTCTGTGATATGGGAGTGTCAATGAGAATTAAATGAGATACTATGGGATCTGCACACAGTAAACACTCAATAAATTATTTCCAAAATGTGCCTTGCAGCATACTGTCACTGTGTTTGAACTTCACCTTCCCTGACATTCAGTTTCTCCATCTGTATAATGGGAGTAATAATAGGGGAACTGAAGGAATCACTTTATGTGTCCTTAAACTCTAAACTCAACATGGTGGAAGTCAAATATGGACAAAGTTATTACTGAAGATAATCCTTCTGGTTTCTAGCAGCACTGTGACTACCTATTTCATGCTGCTCCAACTTCTGCCTTTTGTCCTTGCATAATTATGACAGTACCTCTTCTGCTGCCCAAGACATTTCAGGCTGAGTGATCACATGATCTCCCACATAGGATGAACTCCTCCCACCCAGTCCAAAGTAGTTTATTGTCCAGTGTTGGAATAATTGTTTCCATAGAGTTCCAGATAAAGGAGTGGTTTACATTGAGATGCCCTGCTGTATGGAATATATAAATGATTAAGTTCTCGAATGATTGAATGAGATCATTGAAAATGATAAAATGGACTGAGGGTAAATGAGATGAAGTTCTTCCATTACAAGTTCATTCCAGGCAGAAATTCATCTTTTAGCGTCTCTGGCAATATCAGCTGCCCGATTTAAATTGTTTTCCTCTCTCTTCTCTGTTCCTCTCCCTCCCCTTCCCATTCTGCCCACCCACAGAGCACTCACCATTGAACTCTGATAGGTGAGCACAATGAGACAACAATATCACTGTCTCAAGATTATGAGGTTATTCATGAGAAACACTTTGTATAGTTTCTGGCACAGAATGAGGATTCAGAGGTAGCAATTAGTTTTGTCATCATTACATATTTGAAAGACTTTCTTGACTAAATAGGAACTAATAGCTCAGATAATTGGTACCACCCTCTAAATAGACACTGCTAACTGTAATTTTTTCCTTTCTTTGGGTAAAGGCAATGGAAAGATAGGAGAGTAGGAGAGTTGAGGTTAATCGCAGATTTTCATCTATAAGGATGGGCCTTTTGTTGGTACAGCTTGTTAGCTTTGGGGAGGTTTTTGGTTGGAAATGGCCTTGTGGGTGTGGAGGAAGATAAGGAACAACGAGAGTTCGAGAGTTCTTGTTGTGGAAACAAGAGCGGAAAGAGTAGCTGGGGCCATTTTGCCAACGTCATTGGGAGCCAGGCTACAGAGTTGGTATCAGTCAGAAGACTCTGGGGAAACCAAGGTCTTTACTCCAGTGATGTGCATGATTGCAGCACCTGATGAAAAAGTGACAGCAGAAAGCAACAGATGGCAATGAGGAGCAAATCTGGGAGCAGAAGACAGCTTCGGAAACCCGCGGTCATAACCTTGGGGAGAGATGAAAGTCACCCACAGCAAGACGGCAGGAACCAGAGATGCAGTCACTCATTTCTCTGTGGAAACTGTCCACTAGGGTGTGGACTTTGAATCACTTTCCTGGCTCTTTGCACATCTGAGGAAGATGTGATCAAATCTGATCAAAAGTTGGAGATGAAGAAGTTCGAACGCTTTCCTCGCTCGCATCCCGAGTATTGACGTGCAATATCACAATAGCACGCCCTGTGTGCCAAGTGCCCTGTCAAATGCTCTGTTCTTCATGATAAATCCAATCCTCACAATTTCTGTGGTAGATGCGACGCTGTTATCCCCATTCTGCAGATGAGGAAACTGAGGCATGTGAGGCGAAGCAGCTGCCTAAAATCGTATGTCAAGTCAGAGGGAGAGCTGCAGTCAAAGCAAGCTGCCAGCCTTGTCTCTTGTGCGCCCTTTGCCCCTCCTGGTGTAATCAAGGCGTGTTCTCCAGGCATTGGGCTAAGTGACCGAGAAGGCATTCCTGGGTGGCAGGCAAGGTCTGGCATTGTGCCATTTCAAGGTGGGGAAAGGCTCTGCCTAAGACAGAACACATCCCTCTAAGAGCGAGGCAGTCTATATAATTCCTCTTTAGGCAATTGTTTCTAGTCAACAGACAAAGAGCATGGCTTGTGTTCTGCTCCAGACGGGTTTAATTCTATCAGGAAAGCCACATGATACAAAGAGGGGTGATGGTATGTGAGCCATCTTTCCTTTTGGGGATGATCTGCTCCAGCTCTTTGATAAACAAGAGGCCTCTGTCTACCCTCTGGATAAGAGAACTCAGATTTCCACATGCAGAGATCTTTTCAATCCAAAGGGCGGACTCCCCCAGGCTCTTCCTAGGCCCATCCCAGCCCTGCCCAGCTTTCCTCTGCTCCAAGCCCTTGGGACCGTTGCTCTCTCAGATCCTACAGAAAGCAGGCTCTTGTGCTGTGGGCGAAGCGGCCTGCTTTTTAGGAAATGTGTAAGGTTTGCCCAGCACAACGAACATAACCAAGAGCGTGAGCAACAGAATAGATGAGAAATGATTTCAGTCTTTTTCCCCTGGTGGTTCTGCAAACCCTCCAGGCCATGTGCCCTGAGCAGAGGGGTGTGTGGACAAACACCCCCCCTCTCCCGTGGCCTTAGGAGACCAGGCAGTCTGTGCTACAATCGCTAACCAGGGAAGGGAGGGGAGGGGAGGAGAAGGGGAGGGGGAGGGGAAGAGGGGAGGG
>PVHY01026085.1:0-17687 GCA_004024945.1 Uropsilus gracilis
CCACACACACACTTACCATATATTGGAGGAGAACAACAGGCCAAACAACCAACAACTAAACATCAACTTAACCAAACAACAATTTGCAGAAAAATGGGAGGAGTGACTGAAGGGGGGATACAGAAGGGGGATATGGAGGGAGGAAGAGGGATCAATTAATTCACAATTGTGATAAATCAATAAAATGAATTAAAAAATAAAATAAAATAAAATAAAATAAATTACCTTACTATAAAACACTAATGAAAACATTCTTCATTATTTCATTTGGAAACTGTACCTCAAGTTCCAAGCTCACTGAGAAGTGACCTGGCTTGATAAACCATGGAACATGGACGCAACTTCACCCTAGACAAGTTTTTTGTCAGTTTTCTTTTGCCTTGATAGTTACCACTAAGGGAAATAATCAAAAAGCTATTCCCAAAAATTCAGTGAAGTTTACTTAGCAGCAAGAATAACACATACAGTTATAAATGAGAGGTGCAAACACTCTATTAAAGACTTGAAAAAGCAAACATCAGATAGACATTCACATTAGCTGCTGGAATTTTATATAGATAAACAAGGTAAAAAGTACATCCTCTAGTCAAAGGAAAGGAAAATCATCTTATAGTTTTATCAGTGCACTAAAATTAGACCACTGCCAAAGAGCTTTTGTGTGATTTGTCAGAGTTCAGATGATAGTGTCTAAAAGGATTAATCCTGAATGGTGTATGATTCAAGCAAGCATACAAGCAAGTGGAAGAAACCAAATAATATACAGTAGAGGAACTGTTTTTAGAAGACTGTTGACTGCCTGCACTCCCCAAGAGTAGTTATTTGGTGAACTGTCAGCTTTTTTGTAAAAAAGATACATTAGGTTGGAGGATACTTATTTTCCTAAGAGAAAAAAAACTCTTTTTTCACTAAGTTCATGTAGAAACTCCACATCACCAACAAGCTTATGCACCACCAACTTCATTTTGTCCTTGATAAACGTCTTGAGAGCATCTCTTGGTTGATATTTTGTTCTAACATTTCTCAAATAAAGCTATCTCTTAATATTCCTGCATACACACATTTTTTAATTTTTCTTGAATTCAACAAAAGCAAACAATTAGTAACTCAATTTAGCACTGAGAAATACTTAAGTATAGATGAGTAGATTAGAATGCAAAGTTTTACATACACACAATTTTTACCATTTAAAAGTTCCCTACATGTATGTGTGTGTGTGTGTATATATATATATATATATATATATATATATATATTATTATTTTTAGTCCATTGTGCCTCCGCTAGTTTTAAATTACAAAGTCCAACACACAGTTGTTTTTTTTTATTAGTTATTTCTTTTCACAGTTTTAGATATGGCCCCCAACCCCCACCCCCTGCCCCGGTCACTCCAACTCCTCTCTCCTTGCTGTTTCTTCGACCATGTTTAGGCCATTGACCTCTTCCTTTTCTGAAACATTGCTCTTTTCCTGGGTAAGGATCTGCATTCCTGGAGCCCAGTAGATGGTGATGCTTAGATTTCCTCTCCTGACTTTGTGATGTGCTCTCGGTCCAACTCCTTTGGAGCTTATCAGTGCTTCATCTTTCTTGTTGATTGTTTCCTCCATTTTGGTTTTAGTTCCATTTTGCTGTTTCTTTGCCACATATCTCTAGACTCTGACATAGGAGTCAGTCTCCCAGTCCTTAAGGGTAGTTAAGTTCCTCATCGGAGACAGACATTAGCGGATGGTTAGTCTTGCTTGTCTCATCTCTTGGTTTGTAATTTGCAAACCTTGGGTAATTTGCAGCCTTGCACCAATGCCACATTTCTGTGGCCTTCTTCCCACTGTGGTGAGAGAGGGTAACTTATTCTCCTTGCAGGCTTCTCTGAGCCCTGATTTTGGCTCCCAGTCCCTTAATCATAGCACAGGGGTAGCTCTTTGATAAATCCTCAGTATAGCTGATCACAGAGTCCTTTATCTGCTTGTTTCCTCCATGCTCTTCATGGGTCCTGCCCAAGAGATAGGTGTGTCTGGCTGGGCTTTTTTTGTTCTGCAGCCTCCTCTATAACTAAAGCTGGTTCATTAGTATTTTTCTTGTTGCTTCTGAAGACTGGCTGGAATGGAGGTAAGACCAGCGAGGAATGTTGCCCACCATCCCCAATCCTTTCCCGCATGCCCACCTCATTTGGGCGGCTCCACACGCACCCCCACCCCATGTCCCAAACCCCCTGCTCTTGTCCCTACCCAGGTCTTGCTTACCTAGTGGACACGCCTTTCCCGGGGCCCTCCCTGCACATTCCTCGAAATAGTCTCCTGCCAGGTGGGGGCAGCAGACCTCCTTTGGGAAGGTTCCCCCCCACCCTTGGCCCCGCCCAATTCAGGTTTACCTGAGCAGGGACCCCCTCCCCCCGGAGCCCTCTGGGGAGGCAGGCAGCTAGGACCCCTGCACACATGCAGCCCCCCGGAGAGGGGCTTGGTCTGCCCCAATACACAGTTGTTTTAATAAATCAGTGCAATATACTAAAGTCTGGAGATTAACATGTTTAGATTATCTCAAGTCAAAGATTTCATATTTTATTCCAGAAATCATCTTTCAGTTCTTCTGAAATTATTTCTTTCTTGGCTCACTGAGAACACATGCAAAGACATTTTAAAAAATTATCCAAAAATCCAACTGCCTGGATAAAGTGTACAAATTTGCTCATACCTGAGAAACCACATAGAATTTCAGACATTGTTTTGTTAGTGAAAGAGTCACTCAGGCAAACAGATTTGTACATTAAAGTCTCTTTTTATTTCCTTCATCTTTACTATATAAGGAAAAAATTGAATCCAAAGACTCTTGGTGGTCCTGAATCAAAATCATCAACAAATCTAAAACACTATTTATTTTGGCAAAATTTATTTTGGGACCCATGTACCAGTTGGGTTAATGTCCTTAGAGAAAAGAAGATGTAATAATAGCAGTAATACAAAATTAAGTTACTAAGTTTCAGGCATACAAAATTAAGTTACCAATTACACGCAAGTTTATTATTCATTGTTCATTCACATGTAGTTTAAGTAACACAATGAGTTAGAAGATAGCCTTGTTGCCTAAAACTACATTCATAATAAACGTTTAATACAGAAATATCCAAGAGTAAATAGAAAAGCTCCAAAACATCCATATTTATATACATGTGTATCTTAAATATAATATTACATGAAGTATTATACCATTTTATGTAATACAAATGTCAAACTTTTCTTATTCTTTCAATAAAAATTATTTAAGCCAGTGTTATATTTCACTTTTATTTATATAGGTTTTCTTTAATGTTAGGCAAGTATATTTCTGTTCTTTGTTTTAAAAAAATTCAGAATCAGTATATCTATAGAGCTCATTAAATGTTTCTCTTCTAATTCAGCTAATGCATTGAGACAGAAATAAAATTTTTATTGAGCCAAATATTAGTTTCCGAGATGGATGTGCTTTGACTGAATAAACATACACTTTAATATATTAGACTTGTTTTAATAATACTTACTTTAAAATATTCCATACTTATGTTTATGCATAAGATTCCTCTGAAATTTTCTATTTTGACAGTGTGTCATGTCTGGACATCAAGTCAAAACTTTTCTCTGGTATAGTTTATGAAGTAATTCTTTCTGAATGATTAGTGAAACATGTAATACTAGGTAATTACTAGGCAAGGGAAGAGGATATCAGAATATTTTTGACAACTTATTCATTCTCTTTATGATGACATAAACTTTTCCATTTTTAAACCAGTATAAAAATGTAGTAGGAAAATACAAAGCTATCATAATCAAAACAAAAAAGTTTGGCATCAAAACAGATCAATGGAACAAAAGAGTGTCCAGAAATAAGTGCACACAAATATAACCAATTGATTCATGAGGCAATGAGTGAGAAAAAAGGCATGAAAGAGAAACTATCATTTGCGAAACATAATGAATCTAAAGTGAAATAAACCAAGCAGCAAGAGACAAATACCTCCGGTAGGAACTAAATAAAAAAATCACACTAGTGAAAAATGTCAGGTACTTGACAGTCAAACTGAAAGTCATCTTTCCCTATCAAATTAAAGTTTCTGAATTACATATGCAGACATATCATTTATATCCCCTTCATTGAAAGTATAACCTATTTTCATTAAGGCTCAATTATCTTTGACTCACTTTTGATTTCTGAAAGTGGGAAGGTTCAGTTTTTAGTTAACACTCTGAAATCTACCAGACATGCTGACAGAAAGAATTGTCTCAAAGTTCTAAAGCTTGAAGATTTCTGGTTCACTTCATGTTGCCCTTCAAGGTCATGTCACTCAAGGGTCCAACATGCCTTACCTTAGCCTAACCTAGTACCAAGAGAGCTATGGTCCTGCTTGCACACTCTCCAGGCAAAGTACATCCCTTGAGCTCTGTTACTGAGCATCAATTTCTGAATGATGTATCAAAACAAACTTTAGTAGATAAAACAGTTTTTATCACCCATGGTTCTAGAAATGTAGGGGCATAATTAGGGGTTTCTAACACAAGGAGTCTCCTTAGATATATAATCAGTAGTGAAAGGATTTAGATTCAGGTGAAGGTTGGACTGAGCAAATGTCCCAGATGGGTCTTCAGTCCATGACCCACAGAAGGACTAGAGGACATAGGTTGACCAGGTTGACACAGCCTCTCTGAAAACTGACTTGATATCAATGCAAACTAGGGATTCTTGAATTCTATGTGACTCCTGGGTTCTTCAGGAACATATGATCCAAAAAAGATAATGGAAGTGACATACTCCAGTGACCTATCTCTATGGCCTGATAATTTCATTTCTCCCACATTTTAAGAGTTAAAATCAAGTCACACCACCAGCCAATATTCAAGGACAAAAAAGAAGCCACACTACCTGATTGGGAAAGTAAAAAACGACCTTTAATCCATCACAACCAAAAATCTGAAAATATACTCAAGAGCAAGCACAACTACTTACAATGAGTTTGTTTCCACATTTTACCCTTGCCAGAGTTCCAGTCCCTCTGGTCCTCACTGTTTTAATCACAATTTGATATATTTAAATCAATTATTTTGGTGCTTTATCTGGCTTTGTACTTCTTTGTGGAAAATTATTCAGAAGAAGACTATCAATATCATTAGACTACTTGACTACATTCTCATTTATGTCAGCATTTTTTCATACATCTTAATAAATTCATATTACAAGAGGTAAGGAATACTAGTATTCTGTACAATTTCACAATGGAACTGAAACTGAAGGTAGCTCGATATTTCCTGATAGAATTCTAAGACTCTTCAAAAGCAAAGAATATTGAAAGAAAGTATGTTGTGAGGAGGAGGGAAGCAGTGACTTGGACAGAATAGATTCAACATATAGGAATGATAACTAGTGCATATTTAAGAAGACTAAAAACAGTTGACTGAAATGCAGGTTATGAAAAAATAGAAGTAGAGAAGAGTAGGGAAAGAACAAAAAGCATAATACTGGCTTCCCCATGGTTCTTTCCCAGACATTCACCCAATTGTATTGGTTCTCAACATCATAAGAATAATACTCTCCTGGCTAAACTTCAGTCCATAAGCTGATAACTTATATTTTGCTTTAATTTCAGTTCCAAATTTCTTACTATTTCTTTAAAAGAAATGCAAGCCTTTTGAGGGTATCATGAAATGACTGTTTTACTTGCTTATTTCTCAGGGAATAAATGAATGGATTCAATAAGGGGGCAAAACCCACCATAAGCAGAGAAACTGCCTTATTAATGGCCACTTCATCTTTAGCTGAAGGCTTGATATACATAAACATGCAGCTGCCATATGAGATGGAAACCACGATCATATGAGAAGAACAGGTAGAGAAAGCTTTTTTTCTTTGCTGCATAGAAGGAAATCTTAGGATCATCCTAATGATGTAAACATAAGACAGAACCACACACACAAGTGTTGTTATAAAGATCAACACAGCACTGACTATAACCAGCTGCTCTAAGAACCACGTATCTGAGCAGGAGTTCCTCAGTACTGGAGAAGCATCGCAGTAATAATGTTCAACAACAGAGGCACAGTATTCCAGCTGGATGCCCAGACTTAGGGGTATGAGGACAAGCAACAAAGCACACACCCAACAGCAGAGGATGAGATTCCTGCAGACCCTACCATTCATGATGGTCACGTAGTGCAGGGGCTTGCAGATGGCCACGTAGCGGTCATACGACATCACAGCCAACAGGAAAAACTCTGTAGCTCCAAACACATCAATAAAAAAGATTTGGCTAAAACAGGCTTCAGTGGTGATGCTTCTGTCCCCAGATGATATCATGTACAAGTAAGGAGGGATACAGGCAGAAGTGAATGAGACTTCTAAAAAAGAGAAATTTTGCAGGAAGAAATACATAGCAGTTTTCAAATGAGCATCCACAAAGACAAGAGCAATTATGGTCAGATTCCCAATTACACTTAGCACGTAGGCTATAAACAGAAAAATAAAAACCAAAATCTCAAGCTGTGGGTCGCTTGTCAATCCCCGTATGATGAACGTTGTTACTGCTGAATGGTTTCTCATCACTGATTTCAGAATATTTTTTGCCCAGTCTTCACAAAAATGTCGCAGAAACTGGATCTGAGGAACAATATCAAAATATGATAGAATGGGATCATCTCTACCTGTATTAAGCAACCTACACACATTCTTTCTGTAACTAGAGAGAATAGGTTTTGATGAGGTAGTTCCTTCACCACCACCCAGAGGTATCACAGGAATACTAAGTTTGTGGAAAGATTCTCTTAATTCCCTTAAAAATATCCTCTTAGTACTACTGAAATTTTTAAATATGCCAGGATCTCCATATTCATGTATTTTTCCAATATCTTCTTTTCAAAGTCATACTTTGAGAATTCCTAATGGGTAGAGTTGGCTGCTTTAATCTATTCTTTGATGGGTCATAGTCTCGCTCTTTACAAACCTTTTTGCATTCTTTTAAACATCATTATTCATTTTTCACAATATAAGATTTTTCTCCCCTGGTGTGTTCAGCATATTTTTCCTGCCACCAAGGCACATATAATCCTCCATCAGATTCTCCCAAACACTCCTCCCCCTTTTTCTTATTCTCCCTCTCTCTGCTTATCTACAAAATTTTGTACTCAAAGCTAAATCTTAACTTCCTTAATTTCAAATCATGGTATTTCATAGAATGCATGTGTGTGAAGGTGACTGTGCCTTTCCTAGATACATCACCTACTGACCAGACTTTATTCCATATTATTAAAGATCAAGTTCATTTTTCAAAAAAAAAAAGATAAGTTTTTTCATCTGACTTTCTCTTGATTTCTGTTACTTCCATTTTCTATCTCTGTCCTCAGCAGACAACTTTGATAAATCATTAATTTAATCCAGTATCAAACTTTAGGCTAAAAACAATAAATAGCTGAAGGACATAAAGACATACAGGGGTTTCCCTTTTCAATCACACAAGTGCAATCCCTGTTTCACTCATGCAGAGTTAAATGTATGTGGAGCTTGAAAAGTTAGTCAGCAATCAAATCTTATCTCTGTCATATACAAGCAGAATGACCTAAAGCAAGTCACTTCCTTTCTCATGCTCACAGGCACTTGTTTTGTAAAATGGGATAATGGGCATACTATATGACAGGTGACATGCTTACAGTTACATTTAATACATAATATTATACATATATTTGGTATTATTGTTCTTTTCTGAAGTCAATCTCTTCTCATCTCAAAGATTCTTAATTCTACCATAAGTATCTCCCCTCTATACCCTTAATCTGTCTTTCTTGCACAGTTAGTGTCTACCACTTTTCTAAATTAATTTCATCAGTAAACATTCTCTACTGTTTATTTTTAAAATACTATTAAGAAGTGATACTTCACCTTTTGACAAACAGAAGAGAGAACAGAAGTATTACTAGTCCAGACTTCAAACTATACTACAAAGCCATAATACTTAAAACAGCATGGTACTGGTACAAAAACAGACAAACAGACTAATGGATCAGAATCGAATACCCAGAAATAAAGCCACACATATACGGTCAACTAATCTTTGACAAAGGGGCAAAAAACATACTCTGGAACAAGGATAGCCTCTTCAGTAAGTGGTGCTGGGAAAACTGGATCAAAACTTGTTAAAAAAACGGACCAGGACAACACCCTCACACCCTGTACAAAAATTACCTCAAAATGGATAAAGGTCCTGGAAGTGAGACCTGCAACCATAAAATACATAGAAGAAAAGCCTGGGCAAAACCCTTCATGAATTTCACCTCAGAAATCTATTTTGGGAAACAACTATGGCTGGCAAAAAAATTAAGGAAAACATAATATAAAACTAAAAAGTTTCTGTTCAGCAAAAGAGACAAAAAACAAAAAGAAACCCAACTGACTGGGAGAAAATTTTCACCCTCTAGACAAGTGACAAGGGTCTGATAACAAAGATCCACAAAGAGCTCCTACAGCTCAACAAAAACAAAGCAAAAAACCCAATCAAAAAATGGGGAGAAGAACTAAAAAGACACTTCACCAAAAAGGAGATACAAATGGCTAGTAGGCATATGAAAAAATGCTCCACATCACTAATACTCAGGGAAATGCAAATTAAAACCACACTGAGATACCATCTTACACCAGTAAGAATGGCCCATATAAATAAAACAGACAACAACAAATGTTGGTGTGGATGTGGAGAAAAAGGAACTCTCTTACACTGCTGGTGGGAGTGCAAACTGGTCCAGCCACTATGGAAGACTGTGTGGAGGAACCTCAAACAATTAAAGTGGATTTACCATTTGACCCAGCAATCCCACTACTGGGAATGTACCCAGAGGACATGAAAACATTAATTCGAAAGGACACCTGTATGCACATGTTCATTGAAGCTGTTTACAATTGCCAAGATTTGGAAACAAACCAAATGCCCCAAAACAGATGATTGGCTAAAAAAAATTGGTACATATACACGATGGAACACTACGCATCCATCAAGGACAAACACATGTCATTTGCAGCAACATGGATGGAACTAGAAAGACTCATATTAGCAGAAATAAGTCAAAAAGAAAAAGAGAAGTACAGGATGGTCTCACTTATATGATGGATATAGGGAAAAACAAACAAACTAATAAGAAAGAAAGAATGAAAACCACCAATGGGACTGAACCATGGAAGTAGAGAGGAGGAAGGGGAAGCAGGCGGGGGAGATGAAGAGCACAAAAGATCAGGATGGTTAACAAATGTTAGTAAAGTGGGAAAGCCCCAGGGTACACAATAATGGACTAATGTAATATAAATATAAATATACATATATATGCAAAAAAATTACCAGATATCAGAAGAGACCAAAGGGTCAAACAATGAACAATGAACATCAACTTAACCAACCAACAAATCACAGAAAAATGGGAGATGGAGTGACTGGAGGGGGGATACAGAGGGGGGAAGAGGGATCAATTAATGCACAAAAGTGACAAATCAATAAAATGAATTTTTAATTAATAAAAAAGAAGTGACACTTCTACCAGTATGCCCTTTACATAGTTCTCACGTTTGGAAACACATGAATCTACATTTAAAATGTCAAATCTCCCAAGGAGATTATTGACCTTCCCTTTACTGACACAATTTCTATCTGCTCATTTTATCTTCAAGGTGATATTACAACTAATACCCAAGTACATGGAAACTCAAGGTCTGAGAAATAGCAACAAATTACTTATTCTTGAAAAACCTAATGAGTTACATTCACATCTTCAAGTATTTGCCATCTTAATACAATGATCAGTCCTCCAATGTACATTACTGTGCTGCTAGCTACAAGAACATTGGCCATTGGAGATGTGACTCATCCAAGTTGCTACAACTCTGGAATACATTCAGATGTCAAGATTTGGAAGATAATATATAATAAACATATCATCTATAATTTTATAATTTACAATGTACAATACATGTCAGTGTCTTGCATCTATGGAGTCAAATAGAAGTTATTATTAAAATTAAGATCACCTATTTCTTTTTTGCCTTTTTCATATTAGAACTGAATTTTTAATTGCAAATGTATTTACACTATATTTCTAAGGGACCAACTCCTTTTTTAATTTTTTTATTTTTTAAATTATTTTATATAAATTTCACATCTCTGTGATCTCTGGGGTTCACCCCCCCCTTCCTGACCATTCCCAACTTGTCCCACCCCCCCAAATTGTGTACTTCAATTTGGTTGTTGGCTTATTTTGACTTTTTTCATGGCTGTTTGTTTATCTTTCCCATGTCCCATATAGTAGGGAAACCATTTGATTTCTGTCTTTTTCTTTTTGACTTGTTTCTGCGCGTATGAATTCTTCTAAGTCCATCCATGTTATCATAAAATCATCCAATTTGTCATTTTTAATTGATGAGTAATATTCCATTGTATATATATCACATTTTTTTTCATATCTAGTCATCTGTTTTTGGACATTTCGATTGCTTCCATATCCTTGCATTTATAAATAGTGCTGCAATAAACATCCAAGCACAGGTGTCCCTTTGTACCCACATTGAAATCTCCTTTGGGTAAATTCCCAAGAGAGCAATTGCTGGGTCGTATGGTAGTTCCATTTTCATTAATTTGAGGGCCCTCCATAAAGTTTTCCATAGAGGTTGGACCAGTTTACATTCCCACCAGCAGTGTAAGACTGTAAGGGACCAACTCTTTTAGCTCTTTATGCTTTTTAACGTTAGGAAATAAATCCGATCAGAAAATGGACGAAGAGCTAAAAAGACACTTCTCGAAAGAGGAAATACAAATAGCCAATAAGCATATGAAAAAATGCTCGACATCACTAATAATCAGGGAAATGCAAACAAAACCACACTGAGATGCTATCTTACACCACTAAGAATGGCCCATATTTTAAAAAAATGGGAAACAACAAGTGCTGGGGTGGATGTGGAAAGAAAGGTACACTTTTACACTGCTGGTGGGAATGCAAACTGGTCCAGCCACTATAGAAAGCTGTGTGGAGGACCCTCAAACTATTGAAAATGGAACTACCATTTGACCCAGCAATCCCACTTCTAGGAGTCTATGAAATCTCTAGCCCAAAAAGACATACATACCCAGATGATTATTGCAGCACTTTTACAATTGCCAGGATATGGAAACAACCCAAATGCCCCAAAACAGATGAATGGTACAGAAAATTGTGGTATATGTACACAATGGAATTTATTCATCAATCAAATAAGACAAACATGTCATGCTCAGCAACATGGATGGACCTATAAGGAATCAGGCAGGCGGAAATAAGCCAGAAAGAAAAAGAGAAATACTGGATGGTCTCACTTATATGAGGGATATAGGGAAGACAAACAAACAGATACACAAGAAAAAGTTAAAATTAATTTTCAGCAGAATTGAAGCACAAAGCATGAGAGGGAGGGGTGAAACTTGGGGGTGGGAGGGGCATAAAAGACTATGACAATGGTTCACAGGTGATAAGGCAGTTGGAAGAAGACAATGATGTAAAATAAAATAAACAATTAAAAAATTTTTTAAAGAAATTAAAGAAAGAATCAGAAAAACAATAATAACAAGACTTGGGACAGATGTGGAGGAAAAAGAATCTTCATGTAAAGAATTCTTCATGAAAAAGAATCTTCATTGGTGGGATGTAGCCTGGTCCAGTCCCTGTGAAAAACAGTATGGAGGCTTCTCAAAATATTTTTTAAAAAAATCCACCATATGATGCAGCAATTCCATCCTTACATAACTACCTGAAGGATATAAAAATACTAATTTTAAAAGATAACTGCACTCTTGTGTTCACTGCAGCACTAGTTACAACATCCAACTTATGAAAACATCCTAAGCACCCAAGGATAGATGAGTAGACAGTGTGATCTATATCTATGAACTATTATTAAGCTGCTTTTTGAAAAGATGAACTCTTGCCATTTGCAACAACAAAGATTGTACTAGAGGGAATTATGTTAAATGAAATAAATCAAAGAGAAAGACAAATACTGGATGATTTCATGCATATAGAATATAGAGAAACAGAACAAAGGAACAGAAAAACTACATTAAAACAAATCTTAGAAATATGAGGCTATAGAAGTGAGGCTACCAGCAGGGGTAAGGAGGGGAAAGAAACAAAGAGGAAAGAGGGCACAGTGCACTATGCTGGAGGATTGTGAGTGCTTTGGCAGTGGGTGTGATGTGGTGACCCTGATGAGGTGTGAACTTAAACCCCCCAAATCATATACAATGTTGTAAACCTCAATAAAAATAATACAGCTTTTAGAAAAATAATAACATTAGGATATAAAAATAAGGATCTCCTCACAAAGCAAATGAGCTCATTTTCTATTTTTATTGATTTTTTTTCTTATATCATTGTAACTCCAAAGTTCTCCCAACAATGTATAAACTAGCTTATTTTCTGAGTCTCGCTCTGTTTTAATAAACCAGCAATCATATATGAAACAGGTATAGAATCCCTAAGACAGAGAAAAGGAAGTTCTTTGCTTCAGTCTTTGGAAAGTTAGTAGCCCTCCTACGAAATGCAGGTTCACTATTGCACTGGACCAGGTTACACACACCATGATAGAGAAGGGACTTCTGCAGCAAGTTTGCCACCATATAATACTGACACTGAAAAACAGGGCATGCTTTTAAACAATGAAGTGTTTACCAAAGGTGATGAGCTACATGGGATATAAGTATAGAAATACTGAATAGATCAATGAGACTGAACAGAAAAAAGGGAGAGAAGAGGGAGAAACATTAGTAATGTTTCTGGGATTAGTAATGTGCCTGGGATAAAATTAGTAATGTGCCTGGGATAATGTTATTATAAGTTAATAATCTGCAGAAGTACATAAATAGGATTTATATTCAATACATAAAAGGGATTCTGTGCTCAATAAATCATCTGAGAAGTGTGTCTCTAAATAAACTATCGAAAACAAATATTAAAACTGTAATTCCTATGTTTCCCTGGAATAAAACATAATCACAAGTTACTCTCTATAAATTACATGTTGAAACACACCTGAACGGAAAACACTTCAGACTTACCTTTCATATTGTCTATTGTTTTACCTGATTCATAACTCAAATGACCTTAGAGGATCTCACAATGGGAAAAAAACATCTAAAAGCAGTCCCAGCCCCTCATCCCTCAGAACGTACAGACGTCATGTATATATACGTAAAAATCTTCTGAACTTATGAGAAATATCATACTAATTTAAAATCATGAAATATCTCCATGTACTCTGGGTAACTGGAAAAAAATGGAAAAACTGGAAAAAAATGAAAGCCCAAAGAGCACAGAGCAGTTAAGAAGCTTCTCTGTTCTGCAGAGTGGGTGTTTTGATTTTCTCTCAACAGATTTTTACACTCAAGACTTCCATTTCCCTTATCTGCAACACCGGTGCAGAAAACAAATGAAAAAAAAAAGTATTCCTTGGAGGCCTAATTCAGAAGTCTCTAATGAATTTAAATATACTTAGCTTGGGGGAGGGGGGGAAGAATCAAAGCAATCACCAATAGGGATAACGTCCTAAGAGAGAGAACGATTCAATGACAGTAACAAATTCAGTTCAGCTGTAGAAAGATAAAATTTAAAAGCTAAATTAGAATCCTATCTTAATTAAGATTACATAGCATTAACACAATGATATTATTTAAAATACACACAGTATTTCATACAGAAAATTTCATATACAAAATAGATATAAAATGGAAAAATATCATAGAAACTGGAACATCTAGAAGTAAATATTACTATTTGGTTGTTTGGCCTTTCAGATATTGCTGATAATAATTTTTAAGTTCTAACTTACCATTACCAGTTTCAATCAGATACCACTCAGGAACAGCCACATAGAGAGATCTTGGACAAGGTATGAGGTATAAGAAGCACAGAGTTTCTTTGCCCTCTGCTAACATACCACCTAAAATTGTTCACAAACCCATGTTTACTGCAGCGTTATTTACAATACTCAAGAACTGTTCCATCCTTATGAAAAGTAGTATCAAGTTATCACAAAACGTTAGAAATGGGTCTGCCAGTCAATCCAGTTATTCTACCCTTGGCATCTACCAAAAAAATTTCAAAAACAGGACTTCAATAGGAAAACTGGACTCCTGTGTTCATTGCAGCATATTTGCCATCACTGAATGATGGAAACTAATTGCCCCACAACAAATGAGTAGAACAGAAGATATGGAATATCATCCACCAATCAAAAAGATACACTCCTGCCGTTCGCAGCAACATGGATGAAGCTTGCAGGCTAAGTGAAATAAGTCAGAAGAATAAAGATAAATACTGACTGATTTTATACATGGTTCTCAAACTGTCAAATCGCTGATGAGTGCAGCCAGGTATTTGTGTTTCTTTCCATTGTTTCAAATGGGGTTAACGGCCTTGGATAGAAGATGTAATAATAGCAGTAAAACCTTATCCAGACATACAAAATTAAGTTACCAATAACAAGTGAAGATTATTCTTCATTGTTTACTCACATGTAAATTAACCAACATAGTGAGATAGAAGATAGATAGAACTACACACAACATGTGTTTAAATAGAAAAATTCAAAAGTAAGTTGAAAAACTCATACTTCCCATTCAGAAGTAAACATTATTCTCATCTTTATCCTCCCAAGTATCCATATTTACAAACAGACAAGTATTTTAAGTATATTTCCTATAGAATTATTACCTTTTATTGTAAAAAATATTTCCAACTATTTTCTTATGCTCTTAATAAAAACTACAAAAGCTAGTGTTTTATGTTTCACTGTTTTATTTTTATAGGTTTGCTTTAATGTTGGGAGGTATATTTTTGTTCTTTGTTAAGAACAAATATTGACTTTAATCAGTCATAAATATTGACTTTTACCAATTCCTTCTTTATTTCTGTGAAGCTCATTATATGTTTCTCTTCTAAGTCAGTTAAAGTACTGAGACATAATTAAAACTTCTGTTGAACCAACCATTCATTTTTCAGATGAGTTTACTTTGTTAAGTTTTTTGTTTTTGTGTTTTGTTTTGTTTTGTTGGTATAGTGATCTTAATTTCTTCTCCTTCCCTTCTACTCATTTATTTTACCCAACTTTGTTTAAAAACTGCCCCAAAGTTATAGGTCATCTAAGATAACATATATAACAAGTATCTTGTTTATTTCAGAAAAAAAATGAATACCCCTTTATACTTTGTGATGTTGATTGCATCACTTTAGAAGTCTCCACTGTTGCAAGTTCATTCTACAGGCAAGATGAATATACTTTGATTGAATGATACTATATGTTTAATGTATTAAAACTGATTTGCTTGAATACAAAGTAAAATATTCCTTACTTATGTTATGAGTGAGATTCCACTCTAATTTTTATTTTTAACAGTGTGTCATGTTTGGACATCAAGTTAATACCACAGTGAGTTAGGATACATTTCCTATTCTCCAGAAAAGTTTGTGAAGTATTTTCTTTCTGAATAATTACTGGATCATGTCATTTCAACTACTGGGCAAGGGAAAAGGTTATGAGAAGATTTTTGACAATTATTCATTCTCTTAATGATAAAAAAATTTTCCATTTTTAAATCAGGATTAAGACTATATTAGGCATTAAAATGTTATAGTAATTAAAACAACATAGATTGGCATGAAGACAAATTGGTGGAATAAAATATAGAGTCCAGAAAAATTGCACACAAATACAGCCAAATAATTTATGAAGTGATGAGTGAGAAATAAAATCACAATTTCAAATGTATGTTGCATTCTCAGGTTGATGGAAGCATTGTTTACAATACCCAAGATATGGAAACAACCTAACTGTCCATTAAAGGCTGAATGGACAAAAAAAAAAACAGAGCTATAGATGTGTGTGTATTGTGTGTAATGAGATTATGTGGTCATGAGATTATGTAGTCATGAGAAATTCAACCTATTGCATAACATAATGAAATAAACCTGGCAGAGAAAGACAAACACTGCATTGTGGAAACTAAATAAAGTCAAACTCATAGGTACAGACAGTAAAAAAGTGGTTGCCAGTGGTTCCACTTTGGTGCAAACTGAGGAAGGTAAAAGGGTATAAGCAATCCACTATAAGATAAATAATGTCTGATAGTTAAATGTATAGAATGGTGACTAAAGTAGATATACCCTATTCAACACTGAGTTGAATGTTCTGTTGTAGATAAACTCTATTCAACACTGAATTGAATGTTCTGTTGAGTATGTCCTCATCCAGAAACATGGTAACATGTGAGTTGTAACTATGTGAGTAATTATGTGTTACTTAGTGCCATGGACCCAGCCAGATCAAGAATCAATGCTTATTAATATGGGCGGTATGCAAGAGTGAAGAAAGGAGATAAAAGTAAAGCAGGGCAGGCTGGGGAGAAAGATTCTTGGATCTGTTCTGTTCCCAACTGCTCACCACAACTTTTTATTAAGAAGCTTATCAATGCATGGTGTGTTAGAAATTTATCATTACACAGTAGTCTAGTTGCAATACAGTGTGCTTATTAGTTTCAAGGAAAGATAGCTGCTTTGGATGAGTCATGAGAAAATACAATCTTATAGCTCTTGGGACATTTTCTCATAATAATTTTAAGACAGTCATTATCAGGAGAATGCAAGACTGTCTCAGACACACTTTCTGTGAGCGTGTGGGCCATCTACATTCAGCTGGCACCAAACCAATCCCACCAGCGTTCCAGAAGGAACAACTGTTCACAGGCATACACCTGGCCATTCAATTCCCAACAACTTAGCTTGATGGGACTGACTTTTTACAAATTACATGTATATCAAATCATCATATTGTACACTTTAAATATCTTAAGAGTTTGTTTGTCACTTTCACACCCTGAAGCAGATAAATACAATAAAATTTTAAATTATCTCAAATAATTTGTCATTAACAGCAAAAAATAAAATTTTCTAAATCTATTGGTTTAACCAAAATTTAAATTTTGTTTATCTCAGGAAGTGCTGTATTTTCTAGAATCGATTTCAAATTACCTCATTAGACAGTTATTAATTACTGACGTCAATACAACTTTGGAGTCAGAAAGAACTGAATGTGATCATGTGTTTACAAAACACTTTCACTTCCATGAATTTCATTTTCTTTTATCAAAAAACAAGATTTTTTTAATGTTTTCTTTTTTTATTTATATATAAATTTCACAACATTATAATTCCCAGGGTTTACCCCCCTTCCCCTCCATCCCTCCCCCCTTTCCCTCCTGCTCAAAGTTGTGCACTTCAGTTTGGTGCTTAGCTTGTTTTGACTTTTCCTCAAGTACTTTGTTTATTTTTCACTATATCCCATATATTAGTGAAACCATTTGGTTTCTGTCTTTTTCTTTATGACTTGTTTGTGCTAATATGATTTCTTCTAAGTACATCCATGTTGTTATAAATTTGTCATTTTTGATTGATGAGTAATATTCCATTGTGTATATATACCACAATTTTTCATCCAGTCATCTGTTTTGGGGCATTTAGGTTGCTTCCATGACCTTGCAATTACAAATTGTGCTGCAGTAAACATCCGAGCACAGGTGTCCCTTTGTACCCACATTGAGGTCTCTTTTGGGTAGATTCCCAAGAGAGCAATTGCTGGGTCAAATGGTAGTTCCATTTTCATTAACTTGAGGGTCC
>PVHY01026086.1:0-17684 GCA_004024945.1 Uropsilus gracilis
TATTGCAAAATGTGCCTTCAGATTACTACATTGACCCGAATAGAATTAATTATTTGCTGAACTATAGCATATACTTAGGTAGGTATCAGCCTCTACTTTTATTGCCCATATTAGAGAACATTGTACTTAAACTGTAGTTTTATTGTGGATCGTTAACATTTAGCTCTTCAACAATAATTGACTAGAAACTTCCCATATCATCCTAAAGCCACAGGTGGTTCATCTGAAAATTTTCTAGTCATTTTGATTAAAGATGAATGGAACTAAGACACGAAACTTTTTATGTTGTTTTATACTAGCATATATTTGTTCTGCTTACTGCCTATTCCTAGTAGCTGAGAATTAATATTATTTTGAGGAAAAAGATTTACGGGAGACCTACTTAAAGATGAAATATATTGCCTGTTCAGTTGTCTTTTTATATCAGAAATTGTTAGCAGGAACACAATCAGAAATTGTATTATGAATCAAAAATAGTGAAGAAACTAAGGAATTCTAAATAATTTCCTGAATTGTAAAATATCAATATTTTATTTTATCCAGGGTTTTTTTGTGCTTTTCATAGAATGTTCAGTTGAGAAAGCCATTAATATATAAAATTGTTATTGATGCATAAAAAATTCCACACTGCCCTTTTGCATTGTAAAAATATGACTGAGAGGCCAAATTAAGGTGTAAATAAATATTAATTACTAGGTCTTCATTAAAATTATTTTTCTGTATTTATTTCAGTCAGATGCTTATTAAGCTCAATTCAAATCCTACACATTTCCTCCTTCTTAGGTAAAAATGTACAGGGGCCAAAGCTATAGTAAAGGACAGCTAACATAATGTGAATTTTCTCATTTATTTCAAATAGTCAAATTTCATCACAGAGATTTTTTAAAAAGGATGGATAAACTTATCTTTGTTAGGCAGAGATAAGTAAACTGGCTAATTGCTAGGCAAATGAAAAACAGAATATGTGTGCGAACAATAGGTAGGAAGTGCTGGAAGGAATGAGTAGCCCATAACTATACAGGAGACTCAGTGTTTGGTGGAATCTTAAATCACCTTCCCATTAGTGATACTCATCCAGCCCCACCTAATCTCTGTCAGAGTAAAATCATAGGTGCTCTTCAGACTAATTGATACAATGTTTTGTGGTCACAGACTCTTGCCCCTAGGTTCCCTCACGGGATAGTATACCTCCAGGCAACATTACATCAAGGTAATTTCCTGTATGATACAAACAATTTAGAGAAAGGATATCTTCAAAGCTTGCAACCATTGGCTTCATGCAATTCATTTTATAGTTTTTTCTATCTTTCATCAGTCTTTTCTATAACCACATTGCCTAATTCTTATACTGAATCATCACTTGTAATGGCAGGTATCATCTCTTTGTAGATTTGGAATTACCAGGTCCCTGTGCACCTAACTGTTTTTGCTCCCTCTCTTCCTTTTTCCTTTTTTCCCCTTTTCGTTTTCCCTCCCTCTCCTCTGTCCATCTCCTCCTCTCCCTCTCTCTTCCTCCCTCTCCCTCCCCTGCCCCCCTTTCCCTCTTCTTTCACTATTTATTTTGATCATCTTTGCTTTTTTCTTCTATATGTTTTGTTTAAGAAATGTTTTAAGGTAGTTCAATGGAATAAGTGAGTGCAGGGAAATGGTATTTATGAAAACCTTGGGTGTAAATCTAAGGTGAGATTAGAAATGAATTTATTACAATACGTCAAACTACAGAGAATCCCTTGTTAAAAAGGACAACTTGAGTTAAAGTACAACTTGAGTGTACATTACCCCAAAGTTAATGTGAAAAGGAAGAAATGACCAGTCTTGCATTTACAAACCTTGGAAATATGGTTTGTTTGAAAATATTGGAATTACATTAGTATGTAATAAAAGGTCATTGGGTAGAAACCTAACAAGAATTATACCATGTTTAACCCTGTGACATAATTTTCAGGACAACCTTCCTCCTCTGAAGATTATTTTCCCAGCCTTCACACTCCATTGCTTTATCCAGTTACTTCATTCAGTTCAAGGACCAGGATCTTTGTGTAAAATGCTATGCTTTTCATGGGTTTTGAGGGGGTGGCTCATTGTCTGAATCTCAGTAAGCTTTAAAGAAGTTACAAGCTCCACTCAGAAGGGAGAATAACAGCCCTGGCCCTGGTCCACATAGGTCATGAATCCATCTTGCTAGATACAAACAGTGAAGGCTCTTTAGTAGTAAAGTAATTTCTTTACTTAAAATTTGGTAGATTTTCTTATTCATTATTCTCCACAGCAGCACCCAAGGAAATCTTGGCAAGAACATCCTTTGGGGGCTTACAGCTAAAGATACAGGGTAGTGACGCAGTTAAAAATTGTATTGGTGCCAAGATATCCTGGTGGGTGGAGTCGAATAAAAACCCCATGAGAGAAAATGGAGAGTGGGAAGAGGGAATAAAAAAAGAGAGGAGTGAAGAGAAGGGGAAAAACAAAGGATGAAGATGAGAATGGCAGACTAAGAGAACAAGCCCACATGGCCTGGCCAAGGTAAACCCCCTGGAAGAGTGAGTTGAAGGTGGCAAGGAGCCATGGTGACTTGGCAGAAGAGTGGCTGGTGTGGACAGTGTGGCACCGTGGCAAGGTGGCATCATGAGCTGGTAGCTGGAGATGGCCAGGGATTTGGAAAGCTGATTTGTGCATCAGCAATTGTGGAAGAAATTTGAAGAACCTTGGAGAAGTGGAACTCGTAACACTGGAGAAGAAGCAAAGAGAAGATGCTGAATAAAGACTGGACATTTGCAGAGTGCCTGCCTCAGTTTTGGAAGGGCAAAGGACACCATCTTAGACATGTGTCTTGGGGCCTTTGGGACTGAAAATGGTGACTGGGATAAGATAACTGCCCAATTGTGGCTTTGAGGACTTTTCATTTTCTTGGTTAATTTTCCTTGTTAATAAAACCCTGTTGTTTAAACTGCTTTTGTCTGGCAACTGCTATGTGCGGGTGATGCAGATCTGTGGTTTGTTGGTTGGAGGTTTCTGGCTCTTTTGGACCCAGTATCACTTCCACAAGTCATTTACGGCTGATGGCAGGTTGGAAGGCCCTGGTATTTTTTTCTGAAGTTGATCAATTAGGATTTTTGATTTTTGTTTTCAGAAAGACTGTTGCCTCTAAAACATAGTAGCTTTAAATCTCATGCAGTCAGTTCTGCCCATGAGTAATTTACAGTCAATAATCTGATGGAGGGAGACAGAACGAGAAACATCTGTTCCTAGTTGACACACCATCATTTTCCATAGACTTCTTCTCATTTTGACTTAATTGCCTGTGGAGCCAACTTAAATGCCACCCATCTGAAGGAAAATCAGCCCATTGTAATCTTCCTTACTAAATGGCTTACCATTTTTGTCTAGTAAAAAGCTTGAAGAAAGAATTGGGAAGCCAGGGCCGGGCATAGTGGTGCATGCCTGTAAGCAGCAACCTAGAAAAGCTAGGCCAGGGCCAGGGATCGGGTTCGAGTCCCACCGGTGGCACGTAGAGAAACCTACTTCCAAAAAAAAAATAGTAGCTGGACATGGTGGCACGCACCTGTAATCCCAGCTACCTGGGAAGCTGAGGCTGGGATTTTCTTGAGTCCGTGGTATCCCAGGCAATGTGAACCTGTGGTTTCACAGGCAATAATAGAGAGACCTAGTGTCAAAAAGAATTGGGAAGTCAGCGTCATCCCCTGGCAAGATGGTTGTCTCACTCTGTGGGAAAGGCTGCAGCCTGGGGTAGGAGAGCAGTGTGCTTTCTTCTCACAGCTGGAAGACTCATAATGTGTGGAGCAGCAAGTTTTTGTCTGTGCCATGAAAACTGAAGATCCTGGCCATGAGGAATGAGCTTTAGAAAGTTGGTGCAGCCACAGAAAAGAGAGAACTCTGTCATGACACCAAGGGGGCGCCTGAGCAGGTACCCACCGAAATACTCACATCCAGGGTCTTTATGCTAAATACAGTTAAGGGCCGCTATCTGCTGAGCAGATAGGCAGTGCAGGAAGGCAGCTTGCTAAAATAAAGAGGAGCATAAATGCGGCTAGAAGGGCAGGAAGCTCGCTGCAAATTAACAAGTGCAGGTTCATCACCCTCTCCCTCCTGCTCTCTTCATATGAAGCATTTTGGGCTCTTTCCTGCTCACAGGTGCAGGACCTGTAATTTTCCATTCCTCTATGACTTCTTCCCCATGGGGCCTCTGCCCTGACTGCCTAATGGTATCTGTCTCCTTTTCACAGGCTTCCAGATGCTTTAGATGGCGGGCTGGGCAGAGACCCTCTTTCTTAACTATCAGCTGACCAACTTAACCAATTCATATACCTTGGGTAGGATTTTGCAAAAATAAACAATAAGTAACGCAAACATTTTTATTTTCCTAAAATTTCCACTAATAATATAGCTGCTATAAACTCAAAATCTATACCTGAAGTCAGCCCCATTAAAAAGGTAATCAATTTTCCAGTTTGAAATAGGTGGGCTGTTTATTTTTACCTATCGCTCTAACTTCTTTACCTGGAAAATCCACGTTTTTGATTATTTCACATAAAACATTTCACTACTAGGTACCACATTTGCACTGATCAAGAATGCATATGCAAGTAACAGAAAAGTTACTGAACTAACCGGATAGGATTTGTATTAGTCAGTCTAGAACACCATAAAACCACCACAGATTCGGTGGCTTAAACACATTAGGAATTCAGAAGTCTGGGATCAAGACATTGGTGGTTCAGGTATGTGGGAAGACCTCTCTTCCTAGCTTGTGGGTACTTATCTTTTCTGTGTCCTTACATAGAGAGGGTGAAGGGAGAAATAAAAAGAGGGCAGGGAAGGAGCAACAGAGACAGATATATCTTCTTTCCCTACAAATGCAACTAAACATTTTATTTCTTGCATAGGGAGAAAAATCCCATTTGATTAGGACCCACCCTTTTTATATCATTTAAACTTAAATGTCTTCTTAATTACTTCCTTCACTGTCTTAATTACCTCCTAAATTGTCTCTTTAGGAGGCAGAGGTTATGGTTTGAACATATGCAATTGGGTCCATAGCCAGGTTTGTTTCCCATATAAAGTCAGGAAAATCAAGGACTGTTATAGCAACTCTGTAACTACTGCCTTAGGATGCTTTTCTTGTCCTACCTGATATCCTTAACCTGTGGAGTCTGTGCCAATGGTGACAAGATGCCTACTTTACATCTGATCACTTGCTGTCAAAAATTTTGGAAAAGGGGTCATGTTAATCAGAAAGCTAATTCTTCCCATGCCCAATCTCTGCCCTCTCAATTCCCCTTTACTTACACCCCATGCTGAAAACTGTCATATGGAGACCCCTCACTGAGATAATTGAATGGTAACATTGAGCTGTGTAACTTCAGGTGATTTTGCTTGGTACAAAATTGCAATTCTGCTTATGAGGAAGAATAGATGAATAGATATGGAGAAGGCAACCCCAGTGTTTATTACCAGGGTGGTGATAACACTCAAAGCACAATTCCGTAGAAATAAACAAACCAGACAGGGCTTCTAATATAACACGTTCTGGATCTGTAACTTTTTGATATTTTAATACACACAGAGAGAGAGAGTTTAAGTTTTCCACATAAGCAATTTTTTCCTGTGTTGAGACACAATTTGATCTGAAAGCTGGCACTCAGGGATTGAGGACACCAGAACTGTCAAAAAGTAGATTGATTACTACCGGTACTGACTCAACAGATTCACATCCCAAGGCTGAGCACCACTACTAGGAAGTTAACATTTATGCTCTGGTGTTCCAGGTGGGCTATCAATGGTGGTAGTTCATGGCCTGCTGTTGCAAAATCAGAATGAGGAAAACTCAAGGAGAAACTGGTTTGCATATCAGTAAACCGAGTCAGTCAGTCACGGGTTGTTTATCCAGACCTCTAGGCTTCATTTCTAAAGTCATCACGGTCCAAGCTATGACATTTCAGATCTACCACCAATTTTGTATTTAGGGCCAGCAACAGATTTTATTGTCAATACTATTCTCTGCATTGAAGAATCAAAATAACTCAGAGGAGAGATGAATCTATAAAGACCGGGAGAAACATATCTTCCCTTAAATAAAAGACACACCCTTTGGGGCGGGGGAGGTAGGGCACTCCTACTCTTATCAATTCTTGTAGTGGTAAACTGAGCGAATGTACCGCCTTTGGACGCTAAGCTCTGAGCTGTAATATCACATTCTGCCAGTAGATGGCAACACCATCAAATGGGAAGATCCTAGACCAACACTTTCTATTGGAGACGTCGAGTAAAGAATCGTTATTTTTTGTAATTATGTTAGCTTCACTTGCTACTGGTCAATTTTATTTGGAATGAGAAATACATGTTTGACTAGTAGTGAAAAAATACTATAATTCAGCTCTATATCCACCCTTTAACTGGCGTTATTTAGTGCTATATAAATCATTGGCAAAGCCAATGATATGTTTTCAGTGAGCAAAGCTTTCCAGGTGAGCAAGCTATCTTGCAAAGAATCAGAAGAAAACTGATGATGTAAGTTTAAGTTCTGTGGCCACAAAACCTTCAGGCAGAGTTTTTAATCTTGGCTGTACATTGTAGTCATCTGGGCAGTTAAAAAATTACTCACGCCTAGACCTTCTCCCAAAAGATTCTGATTTAATTAGTCTGGGGTGTGACTGAACATGAAACAGTTTTAATTTCCTGGGTGATTCCATAGTGAAGCCAAAAATTTGAACACCTGCCATTATCCTCCAGGTCCCATTACTCAATGTAGCAATCGTTGCTCACAAGGGTAAGTTGTATCCAAGAAAAGAGCAGGTGGTCACTTACTGAATATAGTCTGTGGGAAGAGAGGAAAGATCCCTCTATTACTGAGAAGCTATGATATGGCAGAGATATTAATTTACTTATTTAAAATAATAAGATTCCTTTAATTGTGGGAACATTGGGATTCTTCCCACCAGGTATCACTACTGTACAGTCCCTGCCACCAAATCACCCGTAATCACCATGGACTTCCTTCCTTTTTATTCCTAGAGAGAGAAATTTTTTCTAAGTATATATACAATGTATGTATATATATATGTATATATGTTTTAAAAACCTTTTAATTCAAGAAAAATAAAAAATACCTTCCTTCATTTATTTCCCAAGTTGGTGGTGTCCAGAGCCCCATCATCATCATTATTATTTTTGTTATTGTTGATTACATATACTTTTTCCTTTTTTTTTTTGGAATTTTTAAAATTTCTTGATTTCATGCAACATTGATCGTGTTTGCGTAGATATTGTCCCCCTTAGGTATGGCCCTTCCCTCAGTAGTGCACCTCTATACCACCACTCCACACCCCATTTTTCCCCTTCCCCATTTCAGTCACTCCCAGCTCCTCTCTCGATGCGAGTAATCTATTGATGCTTGGTCCACTTTTCTTGTCTTTTTCTGTTTTCGAGCAATGTCCTTTTCCTAGGTGAGGACCTGTGCTCCTGGACCACAGCAGACCAGGCTGCTCAGACCTACAGGAGTAACTCTGAGGTGGGTAGCCAGGCCCAGCATGTCCGGAACCTCCTGTAGGGCAGGTGTGTGGCATGGTTTTCTAGGTCCTTTATTGTGGTGCTTCCTGTAGTGGAGGAGACTGTCTCCTTTTCCACAGACCCATGTGTTTACTGAGTTCTATGCCTCTCACTCATGCTGGCTGACCCATTCATTCCGATGTCTGCCACATAATGCTGCTTCTGAGCTTTATAGTGCTGGCATCTGGCATTGGGAACCCAACTCCCACTTACTGGCAGTGGAGAAGTTCCCCGGTGGGAACAGACTTCAGCAGGTGGTTGTTCCAGCTCACCTCCAAGAGAGATATTTTTAAAAATTACACTGACATTTATTTATCATGACTGTGTCTGTTTATAGACATTTTTTTGTGTGAAAAGATACAAAGAAGTGTTTTGGGACTTGATGATGTCAAGGAGGGTGTGGTCAAGGACTTTGGTCTTAGATGTGGCTCCACAGGGTAAGTTGGAACATGATGTGCTCCAATTGGGCCACTGGAGATCACTAGCCACTAACAGAGGGATGAGTTACAGAGAAAGGCAGTCTCTGCATATAATTTATCCATCATTTAATTCTCAAAACAATCTTATAATTCTCAAAACAACCTTATAAGAAGACACTATCATTTTTATCTCTACTTATGAGGCAACTAAAAACAGAGTGTTTTAATAACTTACCTGTAGTCACACAGGTGGTCAGCGGTGGAATGGATCTTTTGGAGTTCCAGCTGCCTCACCTTACCCTTCTTATTTTTGTACACTCCCCTTATGAGTTGAATGCCTTCCGACTAGCCAATTCAACCTTTATTTCCTTATTTGTTATCTGGAAATGTTAGCACTCCCAGCTCTTAGGAATGTTCTGGAAAATGCAACATACAACATATATAAAAGCACTCAGAAAGCTGAGAGTATAGCAAGAAACTTTGCAAGGTTGTCATCCCCATGTGGGATATCTGAAGTGATCATTCTGATACTCCAGCATTTGTATCAAAGTTTCATCTACTTTGATAAAACCTTCAAAAATTTTAAACCACTTTAATAACATGACTCTTCAGACAGAAACAAGTATTGTCATAATAGCCAAAGAGTCCATTTATTCACTCATTGAACACTTCTAACACTTCCCACATGACCACTGTTTCACTGAGCAATGAACCTAGGTTTGCATGAACCATGAAGCCCCACCTTCAAGGAACTTAGAATCTGGGAGCTCACACCAACAAGTGCATAGCAATGGCAGAATTCTGGTGTAAAACAATAAATTATATGACATGCTATTAATACTAGATCATAATAGCTCAGGCTTATTGAGTACTTACTACGTGATAGTCAATGGGCTCAGTGCATCATTGCTCTGATTTAATTCTCCTCATGAGGATTTCCCATGAAACATATAGTACTGGCATATGCATAGGCAAGGAAACTAAAGCACAGAAATGGAATAACTTGCCCAGGGTTTCCCAAGTTATAAAAGAAAACAGAATCTGGACTCAGATCATTGACACCAAAGCCTGAAGAGACACAATAAGTAAGTACTGACTTACAAAATAAGTAAGGCTGCCAAGTCTATGTGAGCTACTTAGAGGATGCAAGGCTTGAATATCAGTCTCATTTTTATACCCCTCCAACTGATATCAAAATTATGTAATAAAGAGTTTTCTATCAGTATTTCACTTAAATTAATTCTTCCACTTGTGCATTTGATAAATAACAAAAGGAGTGTTGTAGTGTGGGAAACCCCGCAACATTAGCAGCATGAGCAAATAGCCTATTTACATCTCAAATTCTAGAAGTCAAAGTCATGAATAGCATGGAATAATTACAGCTTGTGATTGCTATTGATGTTAGGTATCTTAATGAAGCATTTGAGCTTGAGGTCTGATTCAGTTCTTGGCTCTGAATTGAGATCCAGTAGTGGGGCATTGTAGTGGGGCATCCATGTGTTGTGCTCTCCACAGAGTGAACTGGCTCAAGCACTGATCTTCAGTATCAAAGAGTGGTCAAATGTGGACATAGTTTTCATGCTTGGTGAGTGATGTTTTGACAATTCTCAACCCCAATTATCTTAAGTCCAGATAACTCAGTGATTTGAACTTGAAAGTTCACCAATTAATATTCTTGTTGGTTCAATGGACTGTACCTACCGAAAACTGAATATCCACTCTTAAGGGGCAGAGTGACTTATTGAAATGTTGACTGTCATTGAGATGGTTTAGCCATGGCTTCTTAGTCATATCACAGATGAGAGGCAGAAAAAAGTAGAAAATTTTTCTAGATATAAATTTTTAGATATAAATGTAGCTGACAAAGGAAAGAGCATAAAAGAAAGTAAGGTTAGGTTACTTTCACTGGCCCATTGTACAGTCTTGCCCTGGTCACTAGCAAAGGCCAATATCATTGGAAAAAAATCCATTGAGTACACCTTTTTCTTTCATTCAAGTAGTGACTGCATAGCAGTAACTAGATATCCTGTCATTATTTTCCATCCAGTCTGACATCCAGCAACCAGGGTAATTTTGATGAAGTGTAAATTGGATCACATCACTCCTTTGTTTGAAATTCTTTCAGTAACTTTCCATTAGACTTAGAATTAATTAAATAAATCTCCTTTCCGTGACCTATCAGAAATTTACTCTCTGCCTTTTTTTAAAACCTCAATCTAAACTAGCCTTTTTATTATTGGAGCCTTGGTAGTTACTCAATAAGCATTTTTCAGTGACAAGTTATTGGAAAAACAGTGTGCCTGCCTATCCACAAAGATTATCACTCTACACACTGGGCCAACTCAGACACTCAGCTTCATTCATGGCCCAGAATCCTTTCCACTTGTATCTCTGCCCTTTTCCCTACCTAATGAGTTCAGGTCAAGTTTCTTTTTGATTGAATTTAAAAAGGGAAACTTTTACTGGCAGTTTTCTAGCTCCCACATTCCCTCTAGGGAGGTTCCAGAAGAAAACACAGCAGGGAGATAGTTATGACCAGTTATCTGTTGATGCCCTTTTTGTTACCACCTTTCTTCTTATCTCCTTTTTCAGGAATCCTGGCTCTACCAGGCCTCTGGCCTTAATCTCTAAACAAGACTCCCTTTGATCTTTTCCTGCTTTACACATGTTCCAAAACAGTACACATGCTGAGAGTGCAGACATGAACTCGATAAGCCCACAAGCTTATTGGCTTTAGCAAGAACTTTTAATACTATAATGAATAGCAATAGTGAGCATGGACATCCTTCTACTGTACTGTAACAGTCTGATCTCCATAGAAATGGAAGGTTCCAGGTTCCCTGCCCCTCCCAAGGAAAGGTGTTGCTGAGCAGGGATGAGAAGCTGAAGATGAGGAGGGAAAAATGGAGAGAATTGGGGAAAAGAGACAACTTCAGGAGGCATTGAGTAGAAAGATGTGTGACAAAGAAGTCACTCTTATTTCTTGGCTTTGAACTTGTACCTAAGACTTGAGGGACATGGAAAGAGACACCTGAAAGAGATATGGGTGAGAAGCCTGTGGGGAAGCTGACAATGGCAGCTTTTATTGTGACTCGCATTTTGATTGTTCTTTTCCATATAGACTTGACTGGTCCCTCTGCCCCTTTCCTAGGGGTTTCCACCAATAGTTGCCTTAGATTTATGGCAAAATTTCAGGTCTTAGTGGTCTTGCTTTGGTTCAACCTTGTATGGCTGGGTATTTACCCATTAAGGGATGGGTAGTTATGGGTGCTTCATGTGGAAATTATTTTAATGATATTCTTTTCCTATTTTTCTCTTTGTTATACACTAATTGTATTAAAATCATTTTTAGTTGAAGGTCTTGTACACTGGAGTATGATTTGTCTTTGTGTTGCAGATGGCAGGACCCAGTTAGAACATGCAGGGTCTCAGTAAGGTAGCGTCCTTACAGTGAGAGGGGTCACACCCCTTCCAGGTCTTTGTGCCTGGGTGGGAGGCCTTGGTGAGGTAGCGCCCGTCCTCTTGTACAGTGGTGCAGTGTGGTGTAGGTCAGCTGCTCCCCCCACCCCAGGGGTAGCCAGGTCAGCCTGGCTGCCTCCATGCAGCCCAGTGCTCCCGGCCTTCTGCCCCTAGCCAGCAGGGTGCAAAGGTGGAGAAGACCCTGGGGTAAGCACCTGGAAAACTCCGGAGGGGTGATCTTATAGGGTTTTAGCCCCATCCACCAGCAGATGTTTGTTGCATAAGGCAGCCATCTGAAGCCAAGATTGGTCAAGGAATTTGCTCCCAGCCCCCAGCCCAACAGGGGATTGGAACAGCACATGCACAGACATCTGGGCCCACTCCCATGCAGGGAGGTACTGGTGCATGGGAAGGTGAGCAAGGTGGGCGGGGGATGCCCCCTTCATTTCACTCTCCAGCTAATCATCAGGAGGAACAAGAACATATATAACACAAACCCTATCATAAAATGGGTGAGGGACCAGGTAAAAATCCAGCCCACAAGCCTGAGCTGGACACAGCAGATGAACAATCAAAAGAAACAATGCATGTAAGACAGGAGAAACATCTAAGGAAACATGATATCATGAAGCACACCTATGCACTCACCGGGTCTGGAAGACCCAAGACCTCATTTTGGAGATGACTTCTAGGAGAGCAAGGTACCCCTCCCCACATTACAGGAGAGGAAAGGAAAGCCAAAGTTTGGGGGCATTGACCCCACAGCAAAGATGCAAACTGAGGCAGAGAAGATAATCTATATTGGTCAATCACAAATGCCTGTATTCACAGAGAAACTTCTTCACCGTCACTGGCAGGGGGTGAAAGCCACTAAATCTGACCCCAAAACCATAAGGTAAAGCAGCAAAGCAACAGAGATGGAATTGGAGTAGACAGCCTCCAATGACAAAGCATGGAAAGATCACAAGTAAATATAGACTGGCTGCCCAATGCAAACTTAAGACTGAAAACCTACCATCAAGGCTCACCTGGTTCCAAGAACACAGTCCTTCACCCAATAAAAGGACACTATCCCAGGAAAGAAAGAGATTAATGGACTTAACACATACTAGCAAATAACAAAGAGTGGGGTGTGAGAGAATGGAGGGGACACCTGAGGGAGGAGGAATGGGGAGATAGCCCAAAAACCATTAACTGAGATTGTGATATAAAGAATAAAAACAAATAAAACTTAAGAAAAAAAAAAGAACATGCAGGGTGTGATATATGTCTCATTCTTCCCACTAACCAGATCTTTGTGGGAATATTTTCAGTTTTTCACCAGTGAGAATGGTATTAGCTATGAGTTTGTTGTAATGGCTTTATAAAGTATGCTCCATTTTGGAGGGTTTTCATCATAAATAGCTACTGGGTTTATCAAATGCTTTTTTGATATCTACTGATATGGTCGTATTATTTTCATCCTTTTTTGTTGATATGGTGTATTATGTGGATTGATTTTCAGTTTTTGAACTATCCTTGTGTTTCAGTATGATGCCCACTGTTTCATGGTGTATGATCCTTAAATGTGTTGTTTGATTTGGCTCACTAGGATTGTATTTAGTATATTTTGCATCTGCGTTTGAAATTGGGTAACAAAACAGGCAAAATGGGTGTTTAACTAAAAAAACAAAGCAAACAAAAGTCACTGAAGGGGTACAAGGAACCCCTTTGGTAATCTTACCCACCAGTCCAGTCTCTAGTCCAAAAGGTTATACATGGCCTTCAGCCATGTGCTTTCTCAAAATGGTGGCTGCCCCACCTTCAAACCAGATGAAGAAGCCAAGATGGTGTGGTTGACCCTTATTCAAAAGCAGGAGATTCAAATCCAATGAGGAAAACCAGGGTGGCGCTGTCAATTATCCAAAAGGCACAGTTCCAGCATTCTTTCAGCTCCAGCTCTAAAGTGCCCAGAAAACAGCAAGATTCACTCGATACAACAGCAACAACCACTTCAGATGTCTCAATGATGAAAACGGCAACAGAGCAAGCCTCTTCAGGTCTCCAGACAATTTCCACTTTGTAGTTTCAAAGTTAAACCAAGTTCTCAGGTACCAAATTTCCAACTCAGCTTACACAAATCACGTTTCTCCAACATGCTTCCCAGGTTCCTCAGCCTGGGCCCAGGTTAGCTCCCAAACCCTGCAGCTGGCAGCTCCTGCTTCTCTTCTGCTCTCTCCCTCTTTCTCCTCTTCAAATGTTTCTTCTCAGTCTCCTTCCTAATCTCCTCAACCTCCCTTCAATGTCCCATCTCAAAGTCTCCACCCACTAATGAACAATAGCCGCTATTCTAATGCAACACCACCAGTACTGGGGGCCACAGCCTCCCCCAATTTCACCACAGCCCCCATTATGTTCACTAGATTGGGCTGTAATTTTCTTTTTGTGTGTGTTGTCTTTGGTGTTGGTACTAAGCCATATGCCTTTTGGTCTCATAAAAGGTAGTATACCTTTAATGGAAGTATACCTGTGATGGTCCACAGGTAATATAGTGGTAGGAGAACTTCAGGGTATACAACAATGTAAAATATACATGTAAAATGCTAAAAAATAAAAATAAAAAAGATATGTCTGAAGTTATAATATTTTTGGAATTATAGTCATGTTGCTGTTTGCTATGCACATCCTTTCACTTCATGCCTGAGCCACACATTCGCCCAGAGAAAGTGTTCTTAGAAAGTGTTCTGCCAGTCATTCATACCAGAGTTCCTCCTCAGGAGTTGTTCTCAGACAAGATGAAGCAATGCCAAGTTTGTGTCATCCCCTTTGTTTCTACTAAGGACAATTCTGAAAAGCCTTTCTAGCTCAGAGCTGCCTGCGAGAGTGAATGAAGGCTGATAATTATAATTACAGAGCCCCTGTAATCCTTATTCGGCTTCTTGGGTCTCCAATAGGGTGATGGCCAAGACCACTCCCCAATTAGTTTTTTTCATGGAATTCTCTTGGGAATTAGCCTAAGAAGGATTTTTTAAAAAATTATATATATATATATATATATATATATTCCATATCTTTGTATTCCCCAGGGTTCTCCCACCACTTCCCCTCCCTGACCACTCCCACCCATCTCCTTATGCCTAACTGTGTACTCTAATTTGATTGTTAGCTTGTTTTGACTTTTTCTCCTTTTTTTTGTTTGCATTTCCAATATCCCATGGGATATAGGAAAACATTTGGTTTCTGTTTTTTTCTTTCTGACTTGTTTCTGCTAATATGATTTCTTCTAGGTCCATCCATGTTATATCAAATGCATCAAATTTGCCATTTTTAATTGATGATTAATATTCCATTGTGTATACATAGCACATCTTTTTCATCTTTTGGGACATTTGGATTGTTTCCATGTCCTTGCAATTATAAATAGTGCTGCAGTAAACATCCAAGTACAGGTGACCCTTTGTATAAGTATTTTGGCCTCCTTTGGGTAGATTCTCGGAAGAGCAATTGCTGGGTCAAAGGGTAGTTCCATTTTTATTAGTTTGAGGGTCCTCCACACAGCTTTCCATAGTGGCTGGATCAGTTTACATTCCCAAGAAAGGTATTTTTTAATTTATTGACTTCATATACATTTTTTCTTACATCATTGTATTCCCCACGGTTCTCCCACCCCCGTATCACCTGTGAACTATCACCATGATACCTTGTGCTCATTCCTCCCCTGATATTCCCTCCCTCTTAACCTTCTTTGTGTATGCTTCAGTATGTTGCCAGGTTGCCAGTTTTAACCTTTTCTTGTCCTTTTATTTGATTTCTCTATATCCCACATTTAAGTGAGTCCATCTGGTATTTATGCGTTTCTTTATGGCTAGTTTTGGCTAGCATAATTCAGGATATTTTTATGTACCTTTTTTATAATGCAAAGCGAATTGACTTTAAACATCCAAATTAGAGCTTTGAATCCATATAAAAATAATAATATGGAAGCTTTACATATGAGGTATTTGCTGTGAGAGAGAAAGAACTAAATTTCAAAATATTCTTACATATTTTTATCTTAGCATATGAAAAGACAAAACTGATGGAATTCTAGGTCTTAGCACTAAAACCATAATTCAGTGAGAATACAGGGAGAATTCTATCCAGATAGAATGAAAAATCAAAAAAGTACTTCCATTCCAGGTTTGATAAGAAACAATGAGAGAGCAGCTATTTAGAGGTTTTTGTTAGAATCCCTAGAGAACAGTTGGGTGGTGCCACAGGGGAGGAACTTACTCGTTACTTTTTGGGGCAGATTGGAAAAATTTCAAATTCTCTGATAGATAACTGGTTGATGGTGGCTAAGGGAGAGATGCTGCAAAAGAAAGAGATGCAGCAAAAGAAAAGGGGGACCACGAGTCCACCTGTGCACTCATGTCCCACGACAGACATCTGAATTTTCTGCATTCTCTCATAGGAAACTCAGTGACAGGTAAGCAACAAGGCTGTTACTGTAAGAGAGGAAATATGCAACATTTTCTTTGCACATCTGAATGGCGGAGCATAATCTTTCTATCAGCATATATAATCTCTGACTCAAGGTTTTTAAGATATGATTAATCATTCATATTTGGAAGTCATTTCATTGTTTTAGGGCAAGTACTAAGCTAGAGAGCCATAGATGTTATGGGATCATAGTGAAGGGCACACAGAGAGCCCTGGAGCCTCTTCTTGAAGATAACTCATATACGGTTGAAATATATATAAGAATTAGACAAAGAAAAAACAAGGACACTCAATGCTGAGGGGTCAATTGAAACCAGTAATTATTTTGGACTGAATTGTGATTACCTCCAAATTTACATATTGAAGCCTCAGAAAAGTGTGACTGTATTTGATTACAGGAACTTTGTGAAGGTAATTAAAATTAAATGAGGTCATAAGATTTTCCATTCTAACGGACCTGGCATTTTTAAAAGAATAAGACTCTTTTTCTTCATGAACAAAAAGAGAAAGGGGAATTTTAGGCACGGCTAAACCAGGTCCTCAAGGCCACATGCAAACCAGGTCATCATCAGAAGCAAACTGACATTTACCTGGGATGTCAAGCCTCTAGAAATATGAGAAAATAAATTTCTGTTGTTGCTCTGTGTTATTTTTACGGCAACCCAAGCTGACTAGTATCACAATAAACCCACAATGAACCTACTTCAGGAGAGATAAATTGAGAATCTGGACTGAGTTGATCATTTTGGGCTTAGAGAAAGAAATAAACTAATAGAGTGCAAATAACAGGACTTCTTGAATTCAGGGAGTAAGAGAGGAGTGTCAAAGCCAATCCCACAACTCCTCATATCAGCTCTTGGGTAAATACTTATTGAAAGAGAGAGTTAATTTGTAGTGTGTGTGTGTATATGTGTGTGCACATGTGTGTGTGTGTTCATGCATTGGTTGAAGTAAAAACTATTCTAAAAAATAAACCCAAGAACAATTCAGCAGTTCTATGAAAGAGAGATCGTTATTTCTCTCTCAGTCCAAACTGCATATTTTAAGTAGCAGGATAACCCTGCTTCCCCATGACCCAGTTAAGTTCCCAGGTTCCTGTTTCCCTAAACTCTCATTATCAACCTCATGTTTGCGGCAGCTTTGAGACAGTTTCCAACTGTTACAAAGGGAAAGAAAAAGAAATAGCGAGCAAACATATTTGGTTACCTAAAGTCTCAGTGCTGGATGTAACATAAATCACATTAATTATATTTCTTCCCAGAAAAATTAACAACATGGTCACAGCTAGTTTCAAGAAAGAAATTTTTTTTTATTTATTTTTTTATATATAAATTTCACAACTTTGTAATCTCAAGGGTTTGCCCCCCCTCCCCTCCCTTCCCCCTTTTCCCTCCTGTTCATAGTTGTGCATTTCATTTTGTTGCTTAGCTTGTTTTGATTTTCCTCAAGGCTTTTATTTTTTATTTTTTTTCCCCTATATCCCTTACATTAGTGAGACCATTTGGTTTCTGCCTTTTTCTTTGTGGCTTGTTTCTGCTAATATGATTTCTTCTAAATGCATCCATGTTGTTATGAAGTCGTCCAATTTGTCATTTTTAATTGATGAGTAATATTCCATCGTGTATATATACCACAATTTTTTCATCCAGTCCTCTGTTTGGGGGCATTTAGGTTGTTTCCATGACCTTGCAATTATAAATTGTGCTGCAGTAAACATCCGGGTACAGGTGTCCTTTTGTACCCACATTGAGGTCTCTTTTGGGTAGATTCCCAGAAGAGCAA
>PVHY01026087.1:0-17674 GCA_004024945.1 Uropsilus gracilis
TTTATCTTTCTGACTTGTTTCTGCTAATATTATTTTTTCTAGGTACATCCATGTTATCATAAATTCATCAAATGTGTCATTTTTAATGATGAGTAATATTCCATTGTGCATATATACCACATCTTTTTCATCCATTCATCTGTCTTGGGACATTTGGGTTGTTTCCATGTCCTTGCAATTATAAATAGTGCTGCACAAGAAAGAAATTTCTGTGGCAGTTTACGTGTCTTTTAATTTTGCGTGCTAATCCATATCATGGACCTGTTTGGCACAGCAAACTTTTTTGCCTCATAATATTTAGTGTAGTAAGTGCTCCAGAAAGTATCTGCCTCTTTATCCCATGGAGCCATGAACTCCAAGAAGCATAGATATCAAACAGAACCCAGTTCTGAAAAATCAAATAAAGAAAAATCTCTTTTCAACTCAGTTGCAGTTCAAGCTAGATTTTTGTAGCCAAAGTGGAATAAAATTTAAATAGAAGTACAGTAAATAGAATCTTCTCAGTACAACTGTGTCAGGCCTCGGTGGCGTGTCTGGTCTCAATTCTGTTATATGATCAGATTTTATCCTCTTTTCCCCTTTATTGTAAAACATCTTTGCATAATTCACTGGCCAGTCAAGAGGAAGTTAGGGAAAGTTCTAGAAAGGTTCGTCACCTGCTAATTGTTACTGTCATTTCTTCTCTCTGACCTTTGTGTCTTTGGATTTGTCCACAGAAACATGTAGATGAGTTTAGGGGTTCCACATTGTACACAGGAGAACTACCTGGGAACCTCTGAAAACTGCCAAATCTGACTTAGGGATCTGGGGCTGAGGCACCTGGGCTGTTCTGGGCTCCCAGATTCTCTGTGGGGACCATGATTACGATCACCTACTCCTGGCCCACCGCTCTTTGAAACAATTTACTTTCCAGGGCTGACCATAGGTGCTGGATGCAGTCTGGCCCAAGTGAAGGACATCTTGACTGAGAGGATTTCTGAGCTCCCAGAGGAGAAAACTCAGACATTCCGCGCCCTCCTGAAACACCTCAAGAGTCTAGCTGGCCAGCAGATCCGGAATATGGCAGTAAGTTCTCGGGCTAATCAGCAGTCACACCTCACCCATTCCTGACCTCCCTGAAATATTGGCTAGGCTTTGGCAGAATCAGTATGCACAATGGTCAAGCAGACTGAAACAATGGGAGTGCTAAATAGTTAACAAACATTTGATAACATTTAAAATCATCTCAAACGCAAGTTCAATAGAATGGCCAAGTAGCAACGTAGGTAGGAATGGTTTGACTAATTTCATGATAAGATTGTCAAAGAAGCCAGGCACGGTGGCTCGTGCCTGTAAGCTTCAGCCTATGAAGTGGCCGGGGCTAGGGATCGCAGTTCGAGTCCCACCTGCGGCCTGTAGCGAGACCTAGTTCCAAAAAAATACCTGGGCGTGGTGGCGCGCGCCTGTAATCCCAGCTACCTGGGAAGCTGAGGCTGGGGATTGCTTGAGTCTGTGGTACCCCGGGCAGCAGGAGCCTGTGGTTCCATGGGCAAAAATAGCGAGACCTAGTCTCAAAAAAAAAATAAATAAGATTGTCAAAGAACCTCGTTTAGTCTTAGGCTGCATTAGTAGAAGTATCGTTTCTAAAAGAAGAATGATCTACTCCACTCCAGACTATTCAGACTACAGGTGGAATATAGTGTCCAGATCTGGAAGGTGCACTTTACGGTCTGGTATATTTTATCCCGGAAGAAAGTGGAAGAGACAAAGGCCTTCAAAGTGCACGTGCACCCTGTACAAACCCCAAAAGGTATATTAAAAATCCTTGGTATGTGAAGAATTGTGGGAAGGACACGTTTCCTTTGAAAAAGTTCTTCAGGTGATCCCAAAGGGTCCTCTCTCCCTGCTAAGAACTCTGACACCCTGGAGCCTGGCAAGGAGATCATTACCAAAAAGTGAGGGATAGCAAATCACATCAGAAAGAGCAATGGTGGGGGACATATGGATTATATATGATCCATAGAGTAGACATATGACTGATAGCTTAGAGTGCTCAGGGATTCAGATTTCAGCTCTGGCAAAATACAAATTTTTTAATAATTTATATATATATATATATTTCATATCCTTTTACTCCCTGAGTTCACCCACCACCACCTCCCCTCCCTAACCCCTCCCCTCCTCTCCCACCCATTCTCCCACCCCCAGTTGTGTGCTTTAGTTTGGTTGTTAGCTTGTTTTGACTTTTCCTCCTGGCCTTTTGTTTGTTTTTCCTATATCCCACATATTAGTGAAACCTTTTGATTTCTGTCTTTTTCTTTCTCAAGTACTTGTTTCTGCTAATATGATTTCCTCTAGTTTCATTCATGTTATCTCGAATCATCAAATTTGTCATTTTTAATTGATGAGTAATATTCCATTGTGCATATATACTACCTCTTTTTCATCCATTCATCTGTTTTGGGAAATTTGGGTTGTTTCCACGAACTTGCAATTATAAATAGTACTGCAATAAACATCTGGGTACAGGTGTCCCTTTGTTTAAGTATTGAGGTCTCCTTTGGTTAGATTCCCAGAAGAGCAATTGCTGGGTCGAATGGTCGTTCCATTTTTGTAAGTTTGAGGGTCCTCCAAACAACTTTCCATAGAGGCTGGACCAGTTTACATTTCCAGCAGCAGTGTAAGAGTATTCCTTTCTCTCCATATCCACACCAACACTTGTTGTTGTCTGTTTTTTGTTTGTTTGCTTGCTTGTTGTTTATGTGGGCCATTCTTACCTGAGTAAGTTGGTATCTCGTGGTTTTGATTTACATTTCCCTAATTACTAGTGACCTTGAGCATTTTTTCATGTGCCTGTTGGCCATTTATATTTTCTCTTTGGAGAATGTCTTTTTAGTTCTTCTCCCCATTTTTTAACTGAGCTTTTTGCTTTGTTTTTGCTAACTGTGTGAGTTCTACGTGTATCTTTGTTATCAGACCCTTATCATTTGGGAGGGTGAAAATTTTCTCCCACTCGGTTGGGTTTATTTTTGTTTTGTCTGTTGTCTCTATTGCTGTACAGAAGCTTTTGAGTTTGATATAGTCCCAGCTGTTTGTTTTCCTTCATTTTTTTGCCAGCTGCAGATGTGTCCAGAAATGGATTTCTGAAGTGCAATTCATGGAGGGCTTTGCCCAAGTTTTCCTCTATGTATTTTATGGTTTCAGGTCTTAGATACAAGTCTTTTATCCACTTTGAGTTGGTTTCTGTACATGGTGTGAGGGAGTTGTCTTGGGTCTTTTTTTTTGCATGTCTTGGTCCAGTTTTATACAAATTTTGTATTTGAGCTGTTCATAGAAGTATGGGGGTTCCTTGTGCTCTCTTATGTTCCAACTAGACCATAGCAGCCCAGGTGGTCACTGTGCTTTCCTTCACTGTATAGGAGAAGGGCATTAGGTTAAAAAGTCAGTCACTTCCTTCCAAATTCTGAGATGGTACAGGCTCAATCTGACTAGAGTGGGGTCTTCTAAGGAGAAGAAAAGAGTATCTCCATCAGTGGTGTGGTTGCCCCGAACCTCCACATGGCCAGGTGATATCTTCTGCAAGAAGACACCCCTGCACCCAGGCAGGACAACATCTGTGGGAATGATGACCTTCAATGCAGCAGAGGCTGATGGGGTTGGTTCAGAACTGGTCACTGAACCTCACTGCTCAGAATGGGATCCCACATCTGCGCCTTCCCAGTCGAGAGATTTGGTCAAGTTTCATCATTACTCTGTGCCCCGGTATCTCTGTCTATAAATAGGGGGATGTCATCGATCTCACTGGATGGGTGATGTGCATTGGCTAGGCAGCGTGTAGAAGATAGCAAATGTGGTGTGAATGTTGTCACCATAAATTCCTCTACCAGTAAAGGATCAGGTTGAAGGGGACCCTCAGTCTGAACAAGTACCCTCTACAAAAGTGATTGAGGCCGGGCACAGTGGCTCGTGCTTGTAAGCTTCAGCTTGTGAAGCGGCCGGGGCTAGGGATCACGGTTTGAGTCCTGCCTGGGTCCTGTAGCGAGACCTAGTTCCAAAAAAATAGCTGGGCGTGGTGGTGCGCGCCTGTCATCCCAGCTACCTGGGAAGCTGAAGCTGGGGATTGCTTGAGTCTGTGGTACCCCAGGCAACGAGAGTCTGCGGTTCCACAGGCAAAAATAGCAAGACCCAGTCTCCAAAAAAAAAAAAAAAGAAAAGAAAAGTGATTGAGATTCCTCTTGACCCTTTCACTGCCAAAGAAACCATAAACAATGTTCGAGGCATAGGATTTGAGCAACAGAAGTACTAAGGCTGTAATTCCCTCTCCTTAGTCCTTAGGGGGACATATCATAAGCCGCCACTACTACTCGGATCTGAACCCAATTCTGACTGTGGGGAACACCACCCTCAAACTGACATCCAAAGGTAAGCCCCTCAGAATACTCTGGACAGCACCTAAAGATCATCTTACTTTTTTGTTTGTTTAAGGAATTGCTTTCAGTCAGAACCAGGTTTCTGACTCTCAGTCACCCTGAGGCATTTGGGTTCCTGAAAGAAGATGACAAATTCATGTCAGTGGTGAGGGTGAGTGGGATTCCATTCAGCACCGCCACCCCTACATGCTGCAGCCCATGCCCTAGGCCGCGTGCTCTGGCAGGGCTTGGGTACAGAGACAGAGGTGAAGGAGGGGTAGGAGTGCACACTCTATTGAGGATGGCTCCCTCTGCCTCTTCATGCCTCCCCTCTTGCTGTGTGAAAAGTCACCAGCCTGGGAAAATCCCACAGAAGACACGAAGGCAGGAAGAAATTGCTGGCAAGCACTCAGCTCTCATACTGTCTCTGGCTGTTCCTAAGAGGCCAACAGGCCTCTTCCCTGAGCACTGACCATGTGTGCCAGGCTAGGCAGACACTCTACATACAAGATCTCCACTCTCCAACCACTGAGGTCACTTTTCCCAGCCGCTCTGATTCCCAGGTAGGTGTGCTTGCATCTTCTCCATCAAGCCACTTCCCTCAGGACTCTAACAGCCCCTTTTCTCACCTACACCATCAAACACCCACGTGTCTCTGTACCCCACCTGACTCGGCCACTCACACCTCCTGCTGACCACACAGTCCCCGGCCCCCAGGTGCTGCATGAACTCTGGGGTGTGTCCAAGCAAGAAGGACGTCCCAGGCTTGTAACCTCTGGTGAGACTCACTGGCCCACACAACCTCATCCCTGGTGGTGGAAGTCAGAGGCTGGGGAGACTTGCTGGTGGAGAAAACATCCTCCCAACACTATTCAGCTTTGCATGGGGCCATCCAAGAAGGAGAAAACAAAGGGCCTTGCCCCTTCCTGGCCCCACAAGCCACTCTGCAGAGGCCTCCAGGCTTTTCACTCAGCACAGCCTCAGCTCAATCCCCAAAGACCAGGAGAAAAGAAGACTCAGCTCGTTGAACTGGCAAGGACAATGGCCCTTAACCACACTGGCTCTCTGGGCAGGCACAGGGCAGAGTTCTGCAAGCAGTGGCCGTTGCCTTGAGACCCGGGTCCCCAGTACTGCCAAGTCACCAGCAACATGGGGCTGCAGTGTGGGCAGTAGATCAGTTGGCTGGCCCTGCAGCAGGATGTTCCACTACACCCTTGTTCCAGTCGGCACGTTGTTGGTTATGGAGCCTGGGTCAGTCTGTGGCCTGCAGTTTGATCGCCTCACATGCCTCTTGTGGAACCGCAAACCACTTTTAAAGGCCAGATGGCATTGCTCTGACCACTAAGTGGTACCATTTGAGCTGAAAGCAGCTTTGTGAATTGTCCACTTAAAGGTATAAGTACCCAGGTGAGGGGCCAACAGCAGCAGCAACAAAAAGCCAATTGAATGGTTAGAATTCTGTTAACACAACAGGATGGGTTAGATTTAGTTAACCAGCCTCGGAAGAAAGTGAGAACCACAGAGGCCTGGTAGATCTTGGAGGTGGAGGCTTCTGGTTCACACAGCGCATGGGCTGAGAAGAGGGGAGAAAATGTCATGGAGCTGTGGCCACACCCCCACTCCCCACCCCCTAGCTCCCCACTGCAGGGGACCCCCACCCTCACCCCTCCTGCAGGGAACCAGGAGCCCTGGACGGTCATACACTCAGACCTCTGCCTTGCATGGTGCAAAGGAAGGCGACCTTCTCTTCTTTGCTGTTGACATTTAAAAGTACAGAATAATCTCCCACTCCTTATTGCGACTGTGTGGAAATGTCATTTTCTTCAACAGAAGGTACACGGCAGATTCCTCTCAACGAACATTTTCTTGCTGGGTTGGCAAGTGCAGACCTTAAGCCAGAGGAAATTTTGGAATCTGTGTACGTCCCGCACTCTCAAAAGGTAAGCTTTCCATTGGCCTCTTGAAAATGGTTTTTCCCTTTTCATAACAGAGGCTAGCCATCTTTAGAAATCCGAAAACAGATGGGAGGAAAGGAGTTCTGCCCTCAAAACCTGTTTCCTGTCCACTGGGGACTGGCGTAGCACCAAGGCCCTCCGATACCCCAAGCCAGCAGCTTCAGGGTGTGGATTTGGGGTTGTTGTTTCAGCTGTGGGGCGGGGCTTGCTGAGGCCCTATGGCCCACGGCCCCACATGTCAGTCCAATGAAAGTTCTCTAGCTGTGAAATGTGCCTCCTGCCTGACCCACAGGGACATGGACGCTGGACCAGCTCTTTCTCACACGCCCCACTGCAGCTAACCCAACAGTTCATAGAAACTAAGGGCCTCCAGATGTCCTAACCACACCCCAGGGGTTGAAGGGGGCCACCCAGACAGCTAAAAGAGAGAGTCCTTTCTCCTCACTCCCTGACTGCTGTGTCTCTCTCTGACGCTGTACCTGGCTCCAGAGAAAAGAAATAGCATGCACACGCTCAGAGTGACTAGAAACCAGATGTCAGCTTGATTACATAGGAAGTCTTGTTTTAAATCATGCTCTCAGTCATGTATATTCATCATTTATTTTTCCTCTGAAATGGAAACTTGGAAATGTGTTGACAGGCAAATCAAACGTGTGTCATGTACAGCCCCCAGAGAGAAGAACAGGCAGGCTCAAACGCACCAGCCCCCTGGGGCTGCACAAACAGGCACCGCACAGGCAGCCCATCTCACCAACCTGTGCCTTGGCCAGCAGTCACCATGTCAAGGGGCAGCCAGGCAGCCATCACCCTCCTGACTTGCTTCCAAGACAAGATGCCTTCGTTCGCTGGTGGAAAACTCTCATCAGTTCCTTCTGAGCCAAATAGAATAGAAAGGCGTCTACAAACCAGGAAATAGTGTGGGCCTCCTTAAAGTAAATCACCTTTGAAAGCACCTTTTTTAGGAGGGATCCTCCATCAGCACAAGGCCAGAGGAGCCTAAAGACTAGAGGGAACAGCACTGGGAAGTGGATTGGAAATGACCCCACATGAGTGTCCACAGCCATGTGTGAGAAGCATCTGGTCTCAGAAGAAAGGCACACATGACCCCTGTTTCTTGAGGGTGCCCTTTGTGGATGGTGCCCGTTGTGGATGGTGTTCTGGGAGGGTACCATTCTCTCTTTGAACAAGAAGGCACCACATTGTTCTCTGCTCAAGCCAAGTATCCTTTCTGTCCCTTTTGTTTGAGTCTAACGGATTCATTAGTGGCTCTAGGAACAGAAACCGCACTCTTTGTTTTGACATATGGAATAAGCCCAAATGGTTTCGGTCTCTGCAGGGGGAGTTTGTGTCCGCCTTCCGACAGGCTTATTGCCAGCAGAATGCCTTAGCCCATGTGAATGGCAGCATGCGAGTCCTTTTCAAAGAAGGCACAGACACCATCGAGGACCTGAGCATCGCCTACGGAGGGGTGGAAGCTGCCACCCTCAGTGCACAGAAATCCTGCCAGCAGCTCATTGGGAGGTAAGCAGGGAGCCCTGAGGGAGAAACCTGATGCAAAAATCAAAAGTGGGAATCGGGTTCCAGAAAGTGCTGGTAAAACCTGGGGAAGATGGAAACTGTTCAATGTGGGGTCACAGTTTATTCTCTCTGTAGTCTGGCTGAATCAATCAAGCCTCACTTTAATTAATGGAATGTTGCTCTTAGGGTGAGGGATACAACAGGAGTGGCCCCAGGACTGAGTTTAGCCCCAGTTTTCATGCATGTCAACACCCTGGCAAGCCCAGAGGAGTGGCAGCCAAACGGCACCTTCCACATCACCCACCACCCACCTCCACCTCCACCTCGTGCACCTCTTTTTCTTCCTTAATACAGGCAGCACCCACGTCCAAGTCCTGTTCAGTTCATAGTGGCATTAGTCTTAATGGACTATTTATTTAATACCAGCATCCAGCATGTTCTGGTTCTTCAGCACGCTTGGTCCTTTCTGCAATGGAATAGGTCCCAGTCTCACCCTGCTCCGGTCCTTGGGCCTCAGGCCTCTGCATTCCTGAAGGACTCAGTTAGGTGATATCTAACCTCCCTTCCAGCTCATTCAAGGAGACTCTGGTGTCTTCAGCCGACCACCATCTAATATCTAGTGGCTGCCACAGACTGGAACTGCCTTTAACTGGTTCCTTTCTGCCTCCAACCTCGCCAGGCGCTGGAATGATTCCATGTTGGACGAGGCTTGCAGACTGCTTCTGGATGAAATCTCCCTCCCAGGCTGGGCGCCCGGGGGGAAAGTGGAATACAGGCGGACTCTGGTTGTCAGTTTCCTCTTCAAATTCTATCTAGAAGTGCTGCAAGAGCTGAAGAGGCTGGCCAAGCAGCTCCATTTACCCGTAAGTGCCCTGGTTTCCCATAAGCTCACAGCTCTTCCAAGATTTCTGGAAGATTCCTGTAAGCAGCCTGTGCCAGGACTTGTCGCCTGTTCCGGGCCAGGCCTTGTCAGTGCCCAACCCTCCCTTCTGAATGGATCCATGAGCCTCCAACTGTCTTCAGTCCACAGTTATTAACGCTACCCGGAGCAGTGCCCGGCCTCTGGTGTGTAGTTATTCTTTTGAAATAGGCTCTACTGAAGCACAATCACGCACAATATGACGGACCTACGTAAATTCCATGAGTTTTGACAAATGTGTCCACCCATGTAGCCACCACCTTAAACAAGATAGAAAGCATTTCTGTCACCCCCAAAACTACCCTGTATCTCTGCAGTCACCCCTCCCACCTCTCCTCCCAGGACACCACTGATCTGCTTCATGGAGCAATAGATTTGTTGTTATTCTACAATTTTAGATTCAATTATAATAAAATTGCATTTTTCAGGCTGGGCACGGTGGCTCGTGCTTATAAGCTTCAGCCTATGAGGCAGCTGGGGCTAGGGATCGCTGTTCGAGTCCCGCCTGGGGCCCGTAGCAAGACCTAGTTCCAAAAAAATAGCCGGGCGTGGTGGCGCGTGCCTGTCATCCCAGCTACCTGGGAAGCTGAGGCTGGGGATTGCTTGAGTCCGTGGTACCCCGGGCAATGAGAGCCTGCGGTTCCACGGGCAAAAATAGCAAGACCTAGTCTCAAAAAATAAATAAATAAATATAAATAAAACTGCATTTTTCAAAAATACCAAAACCTAAGTGAATATTAATATTTAAGCAGTTTCTTTGAGGTATTCTGATTGTAGACTTCTGGAATAAGGGAAGTAAATTAAAAACATTCTATTTCCTCCCCTACTCTCACCTATTTTGTACCCCCATTACACCTCTCGTCTACTTCATACCCCCCATTCTCTGACCACACCCCACCCCAAGTCCCATGTTCTGAAAGTGTCTGGTTTTCATTCACTCAGAAGACCCTCTCTAGCCACACTCATTAGAATAATCCTTGCTGCCATTTAATTTCTTTCTTTTTTTTTTTTTTTTTTTTTGAGACTAGGTCTCACTATTTTTGCTCATGGAACCACAGGCTCATGTTGCCTGGGGTATCACAAGCAATCCCCAGCCTCAGCTTCCCAGGTAGTTGGAATTACAGGCATGTGCCACCACGCCCAGCTATTTTTTGGGACTAGGGTCTCTCTGTGTTGCCCCAAGCAGGACTCGAACCGCGATCCCCAGACCCAGTCGCTTCATAGGCTGAAGCTTATAGGCACGTACCACCGTGCCCGGCTTGCCATTTAATTTCTGAATCAAGACACTTGATGGGTTTCAGTGGCACCCAGTGAGTCTTTCCAATTTTATAGTGTCCTGGAAAAGCTGAGTTGCCAAGAAAAACCATCTCTCAGCAATTCTGTGCACAATGAATTTCTGCTCATTCTGGCTTGTTCTGCCCCAAATTTTCCTCTCTCACCTCCTGCCTCTGCCAGCAGCCAACTCACTAGCAGCGTCTCCTCAGGGTGACCTGAGGATCAGACCCAAACCAGTCAATCCAGTTCCGTGTACAGAAAGGCAAGGAGAACAAGAGGCCTTCATATAAAGCGAAATCCTGGGTAGAGATGTGAATTTTGATCACCCAGGCTACCCTGGCCTTGGATGCATCCGCTAAGTCATTTTCACATAAATAAAACCTAACTTCATGGTCCACAAATCAGCCTGGCTTTATTTTGATTGTCTCTTTCTCTCAGGAAAGTGGCCGTTATCCTGAAATTTCAGACCGGTTCCTAAGCGCTCTGGAAGATTTCCCGGTCACATTACCCCAGGGAATCTACAGGTACCAGGTCAGTGAGCTCAGTTTAACTGAAACCTGGAAACTGAGAAGTTGTAACTGAACAAGCAAGCTCTTCAGAACTGCAGGTTTTCCTTCTGGCTTCCTTGCTTGCTTGCACATTCACCCTTTGCTGGGGCCACGTCAGGGAAACGCCAGGCTCTGAGCTCACCAGAGCTGCTGCTGGATGCACGCTGTCTAAACCACCTGGCAACTGACCGGCTGACTCATTTACAGGCTAATTATTGATCATCTCAAACGGAGGTTCTCTGGGCATGTGTTGAGTAGCAGCTGAGCCAGGTATGGGGGAGGACAGAGCAGAGGAGTAGCAAGGTTCAGCCTCCAGTTCTGACTGTAAATGTTTTTGATCTGCAGTTAGTAAAACAAGAGCTGGGTGACCAGCTGAACTCACCCCTCCTGCAGGACATTTGGAAAGTATCTATTCTCACTTATTAGAGTATAGTCCCTCCCACACACCACACACTGACCTTCCCTGAGAAGACTTCCAGAATGTACCTTCTCCATGTCTTGATCCTCCCAGCGATGGTTTTGTGCCATTTGCAGGACTACCTGAGGCATCTGAGTCCAGATCCTGGTGGACTCCATAACCAGTGCTCCCCTCGCCGCCAGAGGTCCAGCTCAAGTCAATGCTTGATTTTTTACTTTGATTTTGGCTTTTGGCTTCGATTTTGGCTCAGAACTTTGGTCTCATCATTACCATCACTTTATATGTGAACAGATTATTTGCTGGGGAGGTGAGAAAGCAGGGCAGGGAAAGCCTTGAATGACAGAAGAAAGGGGAACAGACACATATGTGGGGGAAAACTGATGCCCAATGGAGAAGCCCAAGGGTTCTTCACCTATTCACAATTTGCCAACAAGTTGGCCCTGTCTTAGGCATTGCCACATGACTGCAATGACAGTTCTCCCATCTGGTGACTCACTAAGTTGTCATGCTCATCTTCTGACACACTCGAGCCCCTGCTGCCCAAGAATGGCCATCTGATTACTCAACCCTGAGTCAGGGCTGTTGATAGCTGGCCAGGGCACTTCTGAAGATCAAGGCAGCTCTTGTTTTCCTCTGCAGAGTGTGGATTCTCAGCAACCCCTCCAAGATCCAGTTGGCCGCCCCCTCATGCACCTTTCAGGGCTCAAGCATGCCACAGGGGAAGCCACATTTTGTGATGACATCCCCATAGTGGACAAAGAACTTTTCATGGCTTTGGTGACCAGTACCCGAGCCCATGCCAAAATCATGTAAGTAAATGCAAAGCTTTTCAAAAGCCTCCAAGTTATACCTGGGTGTTCCATCTGAGGAATATGCCCATGAGTCCAAAGTGTTGTGAGTCCAAAGAACATAAAATGAACACTGTAAAGAAAAAGGTCCCAGGCCCAGGAGAGGAAAGGCAGGGATCTAGAAATGACCATCATCAGAGATATTAAAATCCACTGTCCTGGACCCTTGCTTCCACCCTAACCTTATAACACTCACGCGTCCACTGCAGTTAGTTAACTCAAAGAGTAACTCTGAGCAGGAATGGTGGTCAGCTGGTGATAGGACACTGAATGGCAAATGGCCACTGTCCTAAGTTTCTCATGAATACCTTTTATTGGAGCCATGTCCCTCCCCCATCACCTTCCCAACAGTTCCAGTGTCACCCCTGGCTTCGCAGGGTCCTTAGATCTTGCTATGTGGCAGGTTGACTGTGACTGGTTAGTGCCAAGGTGTGAACCCTTCAAGCTCGCTGGTTTCTACTTCTTCGATATGTCCCTTTTGTTTAGATCAATTGACTTGTCCGAAGCCCTTGAACTACCTGGGGTGGTTGATGTGATAACAGCGGATGATATTCCAGGCACCAATGGTGGGGAAGATGACAGATTGTTGGCTGTAAATAAGGTACAGAGCATGCCTTTCAGCTGATTATCTTTGTGCAGATAATCACCAAAGTATCACCTCCATTTGGCCTTCCACTGCCTCACACCTCTCTGTCAATTTCTCCAGCTTTTCTCTACCCCTAAAATCTTTATTGAGAAAGAGCTGCTCTTCTGGAATCAGGAAATAATATGGTCAAAGGAAACATTACAGAAAAATAAAGTCTTAGTTTTCTCACTCTGTGCTCTGGGGTCCATTTCCCCTCATCTGGAGGAAATCAAGAAGTGAACTGTATCAGGTCAGAATACTCCAGAAAGGAAATTGCAAAAAATACCACCACTCTTTACCATTTGCACTAAGTGCCCTCCCTTCCCAGACCAGCCCACACACACACACCACCCATCTACCTTCACAAGCTGCTCTTGCATCATTGCTCTCTCAGTTCAGGACTATAGTCACTCTCCAAGCACTTGCTTTTGGAGTCAGCAACCTTGATTCAGGCTAGAGTAGGCACTCAGTAACTGGGTGCCCTTGGACATTGTCTTGGGTCGTTGAGAGTAGTCACAGCATCCGCCTTGCTGTGTCACTGTGAGTTTTAAATGACTTGACACATGTAGGGTGCTTACAATAGCATGTGGCCTGTGACAGTTCTCTGTAAGCACTTGCTGTGTTGTCATGTCTCAGTGAGTCCTACACAGACTGTTTTTCCTCCAGTCGTGAAACAAACCAGTGATCTTTCAGTTAAACTCCAGATGAAAAGGTGGATCACCATTCATCTGTTCATGCTGTCCTAACAAAATATCACAGACTAGCTAGCATAAAAATCCAGAATTTATTTTCTCGCAGCTCTGGAGGATGGGAAGTACAAGATCAAGGTATTGGCAGATTTGGTTTCTTTCTGAGTCCTTTCTTGCTGTCGTACAGATGGCTTCCTTCTCCATGTGTCCTCATGCAGCCTTTCTCTATGAGCAAACCTCCCTAGTGTCTCTTCCTCATTTTATAATGCCACCAGCCCCATTGGATTAGCGTTCTCCCATGTGACCTCATTTAGCCTTAATGCCCCCCTTAAAGTCTCTACCTCCAGCTGTAGCCACAGTGGGCACTGGGGCTCCAACATATGAATTGAAGGGGAAATATAGGACATAGGTAAGTCCATACACACATTTCTTATACATAAGAAATACCGTCTTGACCCTTAAATTCTAAAATGACACCGAGACTTCAGGTCAAAGTCGGTGACCTACATTCATTGAGTCAAGTGGTCAAAGAATCCATATGTACTATTTAAATTTTTTTTTCATTAGTTTGTTTTAAATTCTTAACTAAGCAGTGTACTCAAATATGACTCTAACTTGGTTATCATTGTTCAACAATGATATATGTCTTCACCACTCTACAAAAGTAAAATACTTCTATACAATGTGATTCAGAAGGTAATGTTGGCCGGGCACAGAGGCTCATGCCTGTAAGCTTCAGCTTATGAAGCGGCCAGGGCTAGGGATCGCGGTGCAAGTCCCACTTGGGGCAACACAGTGAGACCTATTCCCAAAAAATAGCTGGGCATGGTGACACACAGCTGTAATCCCAGCTACCTGGGAAGCTGAAACTGAGGATTGCTTGAGTCCGTGGTATCCTGGGCAATGGGAGCCTGTGGTTCCATGGGTAAAAATAGAGAGACCTAGTCTCAAAAAAAAAAAAGTGTAATTTTGGGGATCAGGGAACATTCACAAATTTTTCCATATAAATGATAGTAATAGCATCCCAGACCACAAAATATTCTATACAGTTATATCAAATAAGAATGTCTAATTTCAGATAAAAGGGAAACAGATAACTAAGGCTCCAGTCACCCATAAAGTTGACTTCTACCTAGAGTTGTCTACCAGCTTCATACAGATACTTTCTGCAGGTGTTTTGCGTGGGTCAGATCATCTGTGCTGTGGTTGCAGAGACAGCTGTGCAAGCAAAGCGAGCAATTGTGAAGATAAAGATCACCTATGAAGACCTTGAGCCTGTCATCTTCACAATTGAGGTAAGTAGGCAAGCTAAAGTCTCCTGTCAGGTTGTAGAATTAAAAGCTACTTTGTGAATGTCTTAATGTAAGACTAATTTAGTGTTCTAATTATTTTTGTCACTGGCTTTCTCTGGGAAAATCAACTTTCTCTGGAATATTACTGGTATGAATTGAAATTTAGCTTTGGATCCAAAGAAAATGTAAAAGAAAGTCATCAAAGTTTCTCACATCCAAAATATTTCAAAGGGGTCAGTCCAGGACTCATGTCTCAGAGAGTCAGGTTAGTTCTCTCTAGTTGCTCCATTTTGCATGGTTTCTCTTCTCTGGGTCACACTTTGGTCCACAGTGGTTACTGAAGCTGTGGAATTCAAGTCCATATTCCAGGTAGCAGAGAGAATGAAGCAAGGAAGAGGGTCATAGTTTCTCTTTTTGAGGACACTTGCCAGAGTTGTATATACATTCCCATGTCTCATTAGAACCTTAGTTCCATGGCGTGCCTCACTGCAAGGGGAGCAGGGAAATGTAGATTTTATTCCAGGCAAGTGACCAGGTATTCTCTAAAAATTATAGATTCTCTTACTTGAGGAGAATGATAGAATGAAGAGTGAGAGCAATGAAATTTTCAAGTGCAATCCCAAATTATGATCCAGTCCTACAAAAATTTCACTCATTTCTGGGTGTATATGATGGAATGTATATGCTGTTTTCCCCGAAAGGAAAGGAATAAAGTTAGAATAGAAAATTCAGATTTGTATAGAGTTTGCAAGTTCCAGTTTTGAATAGTTGACTTGAAAAAAAGATTGCTTATTTATATGCTTATAATAGAAAATAATTTCTTGAAGATTTTAGCAAACTATTTGAACATTTTTAAACATGTCTAAAAGATACAACTTGCTCAGTACTCAGTGTTGAAAGGTCATATTTCTTGATTCTTCTCAGCCAAATCAACTCTGCTCCAAATTCCCACTCTGCCAAGTTTGCAAGAAGTCCTGACCTTTTTTTGTTGGCTCGCTTTCCTTCCTTGAGTTCTCCTAGGATCCTGAAGCAGGTTTTGAAATCTCAAATCTAATTCCCCTTCTTCAAGGCATGAGGACACACCCATGAAATATCCTGGGACTTAAGATGGCTAGAGATCCAGAGTCCCCTCAGAGTAGAGTTGTCCAGCTTCAGGAAAAAAAAAAAAAAAACCTACTTTTTTTGTGAAAAAAGTAACAAAACAGTAATACATAACAATACTTATTCATCCATACATTCATTTATATGAATACATACATAATAGGTAGTGTAGTTAGGAAGTAAGGTAGGGACTAAAAGCAAAAGTTAAAAAACCAAACTGCCAGGTTTGAATTCAACTGCACCACAAAGTGGTGCAGTTGAGAGTTACTTAGGAGAGTTACTTAAATTTTCTGTGCTAAGGTGTCCTCATCTGTGAAATACGGGTTATTATAATAATACCTCATTGCTCATTTGCAAACCAGAAAAGTCATTGCAAATGAGATAAGGAAAACCTCTCTTGTTAACCAGTTCCCAGAAAACTAGGGACTGATTTACTACAATGACCTTCTTAGATTGCAGTGGCGCCGCTGGCTTCCCTAAATCAGAGATAGTGACCACCTGCGTAGTGACCACCATTTCCTCTCTTATTCTTAGGTTTTAGAATGTTAATTGTCTCTCAGGTTTGTGTTTGTCTTCTTTGAAATTCAACAGACCCTAGGCCTGTTTCCCTATATATGCCCCTTCCTTTTGTTTATCAAGTTGCCTCATGGCTCATAACTCCATTTGGCTCCTGGCTGTGGCTGGGTAAATCTCTTCTCTGAATTCAATTCTGCTACCTTGCATCTGGCAGCCAACACCTCATTGGGTTGTTGTAAGATTAGATGAGTTAATACAAGTAAAGAAATTAAAATATTTCCTGCCACATACCGATCAATGAATATAGAATATGCTATGTAGGATTAAACTATAACACAGCTATAGAATTGTAATAAACACTTTCATATATATTAGGATGGTTTATTAAGATCTTGGTGTGGACTTTGAGAAATCAAGTATCCATCTTTGGACAAGATGTTTCTGAAAACTAAGCTTGGACTGGAAAGCTGCCTCCATTACTTATTTGCAGCACGAAATTGAGAATGTTATTTTTAATATCTCTAAGCCCAGTTTTTGCAGCTGGAATAACAGAATCCAGCAAATAATCAGTCTTATTCTAGGAAGATATATAAATTCACAATATATTGTACAGTGTTTGGCATCAAGCAAACATTCAGTAAATATTAGCTGTTCTCATTCTCATTATCATCATCATCCACCAAGAGTGGTAATGATGGGCTTCACGGCTATGGGTATATAAGAATGCAGAACTCGGATACCGTCAGAAGCCCAGAAAACAACCTGCATCTATAATTTCAGCTCTCAGTAGGTCAGTCCACAGACCCCCAGAGTGGAATGGCTTCCAGTCTCCAGGTATGTGAATTTATGTAACTGTCAGAAAAATGGCAATGAACTAGAAGGTCCCTATGAGGTAAGCCAAATGTTTAAAGGAATGAGCAAAACTTCTCACAATATCTGTAGGGCCTTTTACCCCAAAGCTGCATCAGGACCTGAATCTTCTCCCCCAGCACCACAACATACTTCAGTTCTTTCAGATCCCAGAGTTAGAGATTCTTGTACATGAGCTACCTTAGTCGGGCACAAGTTTAATTGACCTTTAAACAATTCAAGGAGGAGGGAAAGAGGAAGGACTCCCCCACCCCCATCCCATGCAGTCAAAAATCTATGTATAAGTTTTGATGCCTCAAAATCTACTAATACACTGTTAACCTGAAGTTTTACCAATAGCATAACTGTCAATTAAGATATATTTTCTGTGTTATATGTATCATATACAGAACCTTACAATAAACTAAGGTAAGAGAAAAGAGAATGGTACTTAAAAAGTCATAAGGATGAGAAAAATACATTCACAGTACTGTACTGTATCTATCAATACCTTAAGTTAAAACTGTCTGTTTGAGACAACAAATGTTGGCGCGGATGTGGAGAAAAAGGAACTCTCTTACACTGCTGGTGGGAGTGCAAACTGGTCCAGCCACTATGGAAGACTGTGTGGAGGACCCTCAAACAACTGAATGTGGACTTACCATTCGACCCAGCAATCCCACTACTAGGAATATACCCAGAGAACATGAAGACATTAATTCAAAAGGACACA
>PVHY01026088.1:0-17684 GCA_004024945.1 Uropsilus gracilis
GGGGGGGGGAGTGAAAGGCAGAGAAACACTAAAAAGGTCTCCTTTCACATCACTTTGTCACAACGCTGACATGAGATGAGAAATGAGGCCAGCGCTCATGAGGTTGGCCGTTTGCTCCAATCTGCTCACACCCTGAAGATGTGCACACTAGGGGCCTTGATGTGTCTCACGTGTCTGGCCTAGTGCAGGTATGGGTGAGAAGCTTAGGGTAGAAGGATGCCCTTTAGGTGGGTTCCCATTTACACCCAAGATGCCACACAGGTTCCAGCCACCCAATAAACTGGTTGGAAAATGAATGAATGAATACAAATTATTAAGTACTGGAAGTGTTTTGGGTTTGTGGTGCTTTAGTGGTCAGAAATTCACACTGAAACTTAACCCTTGTTTCTCCTAGCCTATGGTAACTGGTTTTGTTACAGGTCACTTCCCTTAAACTTGCAGTTTCCAAGAGTTGACAGATAACGCCACATGAGGATGCACTAGAGCCCAGGGTAAGACAGGGTAACACCCACAGGCTCAGGTCAGGGGAGCTTCAGGGCCAGCCTGTGCGCCCATGGGAGGAGGCCTGCTCATGCCACTAGGTGGCCTACTCAGGGCTGCACACCCACTTAAACCCACTGCCCTCAGGAAGGGGCCTTGTGCAGATATGCAAGTAGCTCCTGGAGGCCAGAGTCAACTCACCTCGTGGGTCTGCACTAAGTCTGGGCCTGGGGATGGTGCTGCATCACCACGCACAGCTGTGGCAGTGCAGCCACCTTCCCCAGGAAACCCTCTGCTGGCCAGCCATGGAGATCTGGAGTACGCCATCCTCTGGAGACCAAGTTTGTGACCTGGCCCTCCATGGCCCCATGTCATCCATCCCATAACATTCCTTACTGACCTGCCTGTTTTCTGTGAGCAATTTGCTCAAAGGACTGAAGAAGCAGCCCGAGCGCTGGGATCAGAGGGGTGAACCCTGGGTTGACACAGCCAAGTATATAAGTTTATCAAGTGCATGTTACAGGAACTGGCTTGGCTTCCTGGGCAGGGGTGAAGGGGCTTCCCTCGCCTTGAACACCACCGTGGTGCTCCTATGCTGGAATCGCGGAGGTGCTGGACACGCAGAGACAAAATGACCTGTGCTCCCAGTGGGCTCACACACTAGACAAGGTGGCAGAATGGGAAAGGAGGCTAGTACAGGGCAGACGGTCCTCCATCTACCTGGGGAACAAAAGGCTCCAGAAGATACAATGTTTCAGCCGAGCACTGGGAGGAAAGCAGGGAGCTGCAGCTCCCAGGCAGGGAGGAGGAGGAGGAGAACCTTCCAGGCCAGCGGAAGCAAACACACTCCAGAACGGCGCTGTGCTGCACAGGGTTCAAAGCAAATGTGCGACACTGAGCCCTGCTCTGCCACTGACTTGGGAGTCCAAGACTGTACTGCAAGATCTGGGGATCATACTCTGTGTCTTGCTCCCAGGGCCACAATGAGGATTCACTGGGTTAGCACATACAAGGGGCTCAGAAGACTGCCTGGCCTGTGGTAAGCAAAGCTCAAAAAGTTTAGCTGCGATTTGTACCGCAGTTCCTACATAAGGAGACAGGTATGTCTACCCTGGAAACTAACCCCATAAACGCCAGGCTATTAATGGTATAAAGAGGCAGAGGGCTCCTTATGAGAAACCCCGATTCTCCTCTGTCATTGCCCTGGATAGCACCGCTACTTGGGTTCCAGGACAACTCTGGCCCCAACCAAAGTTCCTCAGACTCAAGTCAGGGGAGAGAAAAAGCAAAACCCCAGGAGTCTGAAACTTAAACCAAAACAGCCTGCTGCATCCAAAATATTGTCTTCCAGTTTCCTGTTTTGGCTTAAAGTCACACAAACTTTGCGTTCCATTTACGATAAAGTCACAAATAATTTTAATGTGAAAATGCTTCAAAGATGGAAGTGCCCAGATGACACCAAGGCCTCCCTCAGGCTGCGTCTCCACAGCACATGACCCCAGCCGGTCAGAGAAGCCAGTAGGGCCGGGGAAGCCTGGCAGGAGCACGACCGTGGCTTAGCATCCTCTTCTATGGAATGGGAATACCACCCACATCAACTCGGCTCAGAATCCATGAGACAACATGGGAAAACGCCAAGCAAAGCACCAGTGACACTTGGCAGGATGCTGAATCAGAATTCTAAGGAGTGAATTCCATAATGCATCTTCCAAACACCATGGGCCCACAAAATTGCTATCTATGTGCTCCAAGTCCTGTGCTAGGAAAAAGACTTGCTCTTTTGCCCTTTGCTTCTAATTCTGCAAGATATCTTGTACCCCAGTGTTACTAGGAGAAAGAGAGGCCTGGGAGGTGAAGTAACAAGCCCAAGGTAACAAGTCCAAGTAACAAGCCATACAACTGTAAATAGAGGCGTCAGATTGGTCAACTCAGGTCCAGATGATTCCAATGTGCTGGTGCCCTCTCCTCCCCTTAGAGGAAGAAGGTTCTTTCTAAGAAGCACTTGCTGGGGCTGAATTTAAATATATGACCTTGCTGTCTGTTTCTCTGTAAATTCTGAAAAGAGGAATCCCTGGTAGAGTCACATTCTTCCCACCTGCAAGCAGGAGGCAGCACTAACACAGAATCAGGAGGTTAAGCAGAGGTCAGGCCCACTGGTTCCCTGTACCCTTAGCCCGCTCCGGGGGACCCCTGAGTTCACTCACTTTTACTTTCATTTTCTAGTCATCATTACTTTTTGGTTCCTAAGAAATGAATGGCATGCCGCTGTCTGCAAGTTCTCAGGCCCTGAAGAGTGTACTAACTTGGCAGTGCTAATCGACATGGGTTCCAGAGGCAGAGGAGAAAGAGACCAATCTACCGGACAGGAAGGTGAGGAAGGGATGGAGAAGAAAAAGGAAGCAGAGAGGTGTCAGCAATAAGGAATGATTAGGGGTCTGTATGGGGGCCTGTGCTTGCTCATCTACATGTTCACTCCTGATGTACCCAACCAAATGAGGAGCACTCACAGGAAAGATGAGCACATCTATCCCAACCCCAAGCTCCAAGTCCCTGCTCTCTGCCACTTTCTGTAAGATCCAGGTAAGTTATTTACTAGACACGCGCTCTAACCAACTAAGCAACAGCACCAAACACGAAGGTAAGTTATTTAAATTCCTTGAGTACCAGTACCATCTCTAGAGCGGACATACAGATTCCACTATCTTCCAGGACTCTTGTGAGGAATATATACAAAAAGAACTTTGCTAGTTTAAGACAATTTCTAGAAATTAGCTGTTACCACCTCTCTTTTAATATAAAGGCTGAAAAGGGTCAACTGACTCTAAAAAGCAAGCATGAAGAGGAATGGCTCAGAGGGGAGGGGCTTCTTCCCCACACAGTCTCCTTCTTTTTGCCCAGCCTTGTCAGATCTCTACTTGGACACTCTAATCTTGATGCTAGGGGTGGCTGCCTAAGCACCTGGTGCACTGCTGCCTTCTTGGCTCTCTGAAAGGAAGAGCTTTTTTCAAAGGTCTGTTTCAGAATCACAGCTAGAAGAGCATGTCCAGACAAGGAAGGTCCCTTTGGAAGACTGGTCACCCAAAGAATTCCAGAACTGCGACCTACTATCAAGGAAGTACATCTAGCCAGACCAATAGCCAGGTGAGCAGTCAGCCTCTCTGGCCCTGGCCCTCAGAGGCACAGGCTGCCTAGATTAGAGAAACTAGGTTGGTGGAGAAGTCCCCCATGCCCTCCACAGATGTCCATACAGAGAATATATGATACAGGTATTGAAGGAAGGTTTCTGTGTTGTCCGGTAAGAAGTGAAATAAATAACTGCATCTCAGGTCTAGCTCAAGCCTGCAGGAAACAATCACTGATGACTGTCCAGAAGTAACCAAAAAGCTCTAGAGGTAAAAACAAATCTTTAGCACTCGTAAGTAGCATGCAAGGACAGTAAAGGTGCCCAGAACACTGAGTCACAGAAATGCCAAAGACAGTACTGTATTCCTTCCTCCCCTCCACTGTAGATAGCAAGGGTCAGCCATGGCCTCAAGAGAGTCAGGTTGCCCTCATTAAGGTACAGTCTCTGATCTGTACTTTGGCCACATAACAAAGAACCTCCCAACCTGGTCTGAGACAGCAGCCATTTCACACATTTAAGTCCCAAGCAATGGACAAGTATCAAATGTCAGTACAGGTAGTCTCCTGGGAAGTCTGGAAGGAACTTACACTTTCTGGTATGTATGGGAATTCCCTGGGCTACAAAGATTAGCACAGTGAGAATACAGAGGTACCATTATGATCTCAACTTATTCCTCTGCCACCTACAATTTGTCCAAGCCTAAAAGGGACTGGAGATAAACCCTGAGACTAGAAGTGATGAGGACCTGTTGATCAGGGTGAGGTGTGTGTTCAGAGGTGGGAAAGAGACAGTCTAGGACCCTTCAATTCCAGACTCCTCATTCCCAATCTTTTCCTTCTCCCTACAGGCCACAAGTCAGCAGTTCCAAGAGAAGCAGTCCCTCAGAGGTAGCTTGGAAACCACTCACATGCTCTGGGAGGACAGTGCTGAGCTTGAAACAAGGGGGGTTGAGGGGGGGAGGAGAGGCAGAAGATAATGAATGGGCAGATCCACCCAGATCTGTGATCTGCAGCCAGGATTAAGCAAACCTCAGCTAAATTCTCGGGAGGCAGGAAGAGAGATAGTCAGAACAACACAACTAAAGAACAACATAACCGGAGGACAGGATTGGGGGCTGCGGAGGAGAAGCAAGAAAACAGCTCATTCCTAAAAAGTAACCCAAACTCTGCTGAGATCCTGTCTGACTGTGGCTTGAGAAAGAGAGGAAGTAGAGTTGTGGGAGCGTGTGGTGTGCAACGGTCTCTGCCAGGACCCCCACCTCCCCAAAAAGAACCGAGGTAAAATTCTTACAGGGCTGAAGGCACTTTTTTTTTTTTTTTTTTTTTTTTTTGGTGGGACCGGTGTTGGGGGGTTGAGGAAAAACGACGACCAACAAGCATTCCTCGCCACCTCGAAAAGGGAAGGGAGAGAGGCTTCTCTGCACCAGGCAGACTCCTCCAATTCTAGGAGCAGAAGGAGCGGAACTTAGGGTCTCTCCCTCCTACAACTGAACTCGACAGGCCACAGGAGAGCCCTGGGGGTACCCCAATGCTCACCAAAGGAGGGCAAGAGAAGGGAAGAAGGGACCCCCTGTGGCCCGACGTCTGGGAAGCCCCTTAAAAGGGGGCTACGGATCGGGGGAGGGGTCAGTATCCCCCTAAGCCGGGGCTGGGCGGGAGGAAGGGCAGCCCCGAAGAGGATTTAACGCGAGCGAGACACGGATCCCGGAACAGGCACACTCACGGCGGCTCCGGGGCGGCGGCGTTACTTGGGGCCGGGGCTCGGACAGGTTCCGATCCTCTCCCCCCCGGCGGTGTCCCAGGCTCCGGCCTCCACTTCCGCCTTTCAGCCGCTCCGGATCCGGATTTCAACCTTCAGCCCGCCCCTCAATACTCTCAGGTGACTGGCAGGGAGGAGAGGCCAATGGGAGGCACTCCTGGCCAACTCGCAAGCAACGCGAGTCAGGGACGTCGCAGAAGCAGCCGAGCACGCGCGAGTGATGGCGGGACTTGTAGTTCCCGGCGCTGGGAGGAGCCGGCGGCCGCCAGGGACTAGGACTAAGGGTGGAGCCGGCTGCTGGCAAGGCGGAGCCCAGCCGGGAACTTTTTAAGGGTTGGCAAGCCAACCACGTCACGACTAGTTCTAGGCGCCCCGAGGGAGGCGAGCGACAGCGCTGGAAGAGGGCAGAAGGCTGTGTGAGGAAAAACATGGTGTGAGTGTGTACTTGAGGCCGCGTGGACCGGTCCTGTGACTCGACAACCGGAGAAGCGCCCGTCCGCACTTTGGGGCCAGGTTAGCTCTGGGAGCCGGACTGTTGTGGATACTCCGTGATGGGAATAGAAGCTCTGTAGGAAATGTTCTCTGGAGGTTGCTGGGTGAGATCAAAGGAAGTGCTGCAGCCACTACCCAGCTGTAAAAGGGCAACTACCTCTGCCTCCCCTCACCCCCAGCCAGACCATCTCTAGTCTCTGATGCCAGATTGCAGAGCTGGGCCATTTCTGTCTTGTTTCTCCTCATCCATAAATACACATTGGAACATTTCTGTTTACACCCACTTTATCCTCAGACCCCCCCCCCCAGGCTTGTTCAGATGACTGTGGATCTGCCTTTTTGGATCAAGACGATTTCTATTGTTTTCTGCCTGAGCCCCTCAACATGATCAAAACCACAACTGCTTCTACCCAGTACCCTCATCACAGACTGGTGCCTCCTCTGCTTCTGCATCCCTCTCTCTCAGGGACACCACTCAAACCTGTGCGGAGTCAAAGCTCACCCCAGAGACAGAGGTGAGCATTGTTCCTACTAAACACCAGCCGACACCAATCACACCTGAGCTACCCTATCTGGAATAACCTGCCACAAAGCTGTCCACACCTACTTCTATCTGGTCGCCAGACTGGCTCTCTCCAGCAACATCCATAACACTACACAGCCCCCGCCTCACCCCCCAGTGATGATCAGAGAAGTGAAAGCTAGGAAGACTCAAGAGAGCTGTGGGGATGACGCAGAGTGGGACTCCTAGTGGGTTCATGGCTGATGACAGATCTCCTCAGCCCTGCTGTGTGCTGCCTGCAATAGACATAGCATCGGTTATATGGTGTCAGTGGAGAATGCTGTGGGTCACCTTTCCAGAGTTGGAGGTGGGTCTGAGCCCGGACTCTGTCCCTCCTATACTGTGTCTGAATCTGTAGGGTAGGGGGAGGAGGGCATATAACAGGCCCATGGTGACTCATTAAGGTTTCTGCCTCACTCCTGGGGCCTCTAGTGGCGTGAACATGGTGCCAAGTGGATTGGTTGGCGCCTTTGCCCTTCCTAGAGACAGCAACAGGGCCCTGGGGTACAGTGAGGAGTGACTGCCATGTCAGCTCCTCCAAAGCCCTGGGGTTCTCAGTCCAACCCCCAGAAACCAAGCCAGAGCCAACAACTACAAAAATAAAGCATTTATTTCCTATCCAAAAGTGAGTCCAGTGTTGGGTGGTACAGGAGAGCTGAAGACCAGGGTGAGTGTGCAAGAGTCAGGGCCCTGAGTGAGACCATGTTGGAAAGTGGAGAAAACAGGCTGGGGCCTGGGGGGTGGGAAAGGGATAAAGGGTACTCCTGGGACTGTTTCAAGTTGCTGGCAGCAGAAGAGACCACCTTCAATGACAGCCTGCAGAGAGACAGAAACAGACATGTTGACGAGTCCAGGGGTGGAACTGGACACAGGTCCCAAAGCATCCTCTGGGGCGCGGGCACTTGGGAGCACCTCTTCGGTGGGGATTGCAAACTCAAATGCCCACAGGGACCAGAGAAAGAATTCAAATGCGGGTAGCTAGTTGGGCATCAGAAGATCAAGAAACCTGGGGGTTGGGAAGAAGTGGGGAGGAAGGACTTCTAAAGAGGAGAGTAGCCACCTGACACCAGCTAATGCTAACTGAAACACAGGCCTGGGGTCACCAGCTCACCCGATTTTCTTTTAAAAAGTTGAAATATGGGGATTTTTGCATTCACTTTCCTGTTGGCAACTAGTTTGTAGGTTGAAAAATACTGTGAGAACCAAAGAATCCAAGTCCAGGGCAACCAGCTTGTGTCCTCTGTGGGCTGAAGGGTGAAGTGAGCCCCTCTAGTCTGGACTGGCAGTGGGGGATCTAAAAACTGGCATTTGGGTTGCTCAAATGCCAAACAGGACCACAAACCTCAAGCCTATCCCTCTGAGGTGACACTGCTCTCAAGGTCTCCAGCAGAGACCTGCGACTGGGACAGAAGAACTCACAGGGCCATGAAGCTATCTGTTGAATCTGCCATTTGCCCCTCTTGCCGTGGACCCCAAGTTTCTGCCTGTTCCTGCCTCTGCCACCTTCACTTCCCATGCTGGGTATGAGGCCCCTCCCTCCCCTCCTGTTCCCCCATCTTACCTGCCTCCAGGTGCTGGGGAGAAAGCAGGACATCCCATCTGCCCAGCCTGAGGGGCACTGCGCTCTGTCTCATGCCTGTTGGATTCCACGGCCTCAGGTGGCTCTCCTCATAGAGGAGGACGGGGGAGGTTTGGAGAAGGGACAGTGTCAGAAGTGACCAGGCTTTGTTAAAAAGTCCAGAGAATCCAGAGCCAACCAGACCAGCTGGTGGCTACTGACCCAAGGCAAGAGGCCAAGGGGCCCAGCCCCTCCCTGGTGGCAGGCAGCAATGTCCACCCCAGACAGGCCTGGGCCCAGGGCCGGGGTCAGTGGAATGTGTCAGACCTGGACCGGAAGCTGTGCCCCATGAGGCCTGGGGTTGAGGGTGAGGCCTCTGGCACTGCGGAGGGTCCCAGAGGGTCAGGTTCTGAGGGATAAGGGGACAGCATGGAGGGTCTCAGGTCAGTGGGGGCAGCCCCCATCTCTACTGTCCCTACACCAGCTGGACAGTGGACCTCAGCGAGGGTTGTATCCTGGAGGCCAGGTGGTGGTCCGGACACACAGGGAGGGACGCCTGGAGGCCTCAACGGGGGGCAGGGAAGATGTGGGGGCCAAGTGGAAGCTGCTGTATGGCTTGGGGGACCCAGCCTGGCCTGCAGCAAGTCCATCATATGTCGAAGCTCTCGGCTCAGCTGAGACACTTCCTGGTTGAGATGGGAGATCTGGTGAAAACACATCAAATTGTTTCCCAGGTGCCGTGATGCCCATCACCTAGGAGCACCCCTCGCTACAGTTTGCAAAGCTTCTTCACCATCACTCTCTGCACATGGCCACCCTGAGAAGCAGGCAGGGCAGGGCTTATTTTTGTGCAGACGTAAATTCCCCAGCCTTTTTCCAAAACAGATCTGCTACGGGGAGCAAACGCTCTGCCCCACCCCCCATCTTTCTTTTACAAGATACAGCAAATGGGTTCCAGAGGCATGCTGGGAAAAGGCAGCCTGACTCTTGGGGGGCCCCTCATACAAGCTCAAGTGTTTGCTCGGTGCCTTTCAAATGTCAGCGAAATCAACTGTAAACTTAGCAGAATGCAGATTTCTAGGCCCCACCCCACACATTCCAAATTGGGGAGACCCAGCAGTCTCTATTTTGACGGGCTTTCCAGGTGCTGATAGACCCAAGTTTGGGGACCACTGGCGTAGGCAGTGAGCGGGAGCAGGACTTGCCTCCATCTTTCTGAACAGGGCAGGCCCCACCCCCAGCCCTGGTGCGGCCAACCCCTCCCCCCTCGGGATGCCTGATGTTTATCAGAACCTGGGAAGGCCCACTCCCAAGGGCTGGGCCTGGCTGTGCACTGTGGCGACAGCCCAGAGATCCCTGGGGAGGAGGCGGAGGCATACAGGATCTGAGCTCTTCCTGACCAGGATTCAGACATCAGGCTTTGGGTCCCCCCAGGGGCTGAACATCTCTCCTGTCCTCTTCCCTTCCCCCCTCCCCATGTCTGCTGAACATTCCATTTGGGGGAGGGGGAAGGACTGATTATGTGGGGGCAGGAGAGAACCCCACAGTGGTGGGGGGAGGCAAGGTCCCCTTTTCAGGCTGGACACACAGCCCGCTGGGAAGGAGACGAATAGAGTCACTGAGCACTCACAGTGGACTGGGGCAGGACCCCGCACTTGTGCGCTCCCACCATCTCTTCCAACAGCTCCAAGAACCGTGCATTTCCCCACTTCCAAAGCAGGAGATTGACATTCAGAGTAGTTGTGGGACTTGCCCAAGGTCACCCAGCAAATGTGACTATTTGGACTCAGGACTCTGGCTCCAAACCCTGAAATGCTGTTACATGAGGCATATCTCTGACCCCAAGTTGATGTCCTCCAGGTTGAGGGGAGGAGCGGGCCCCAACCCACCTCCTGGTTCAGCCTGCAGACCTTTTCCTTCACCTCCTCTGCCTCAGAGGCCAGATCCTGGCTTGCTGTGGTTCCTGCAGGTAGAAGGGGGTGGAAGGACGATGCAGGGTCAGTGCAGGGAGCAAGACTATAGCTTGGGCCCCTCCTGTCTCAGGGCAGGCAGAGGGGGGAGGGGAGGCAGCTATGGAGTCAGGAGATGGGAAACCAAACTCCTCAGACTGCATGGAGGCCCTGCAACTTCCCCTGACCCAGCCTTCCCCACCCTTGATATCTGAAAAAAAAAATGCTCTTCTTGTCATACCTTTTTTTTTTTTAATTTTTTTTATTTAATTTTTTTTTTTTGGAGACTAGGTCTTGCTATTTTTGCCTGTGGAACCGCAGGCTCTCTTTGCCCGGGGTACCACAGACTCAAGCAATACCCAGCCTCAGCTTCCCAGGTAGCTGGGATGACAGGCGTGCACCACCACGCCCAGCTATTTTTTTTGGAACTAGGTCTCGCTACGGGCCCCAGGCGGGACTCGAACCGCAATCCCTAGCCCCGGCCGCTTCGTAGGCTGAAGCTTACAAGCACGAGCCACCGTGCCCGGCCTTTATACCTTTTTTTAAAAAAAATTTTTTGAGGCTAAGTCTCGGTATGTTGCCCAGGGAACCACAGACTCTCGTTGCCTGGGGTACCCCGGACTCAAGCAATCCCCAGCCTCAGCCTCCCAGGTAGCTGGGATTACAGGCATGCACCACCACACCCAGCTGTTTTTTGAGACTAGGTCTCTCTGTGTTGCCCCCGAGCGGGTCTCGAACCCATGGACTCAAGTGAGTCCCAGTCTCAGCCTCCCGTCCTAGGCTTGGGATTAAAGCCACGTGCCACCGCGGCCAGCTTTCTTCTCATACCTTAAAACAACTGCCTAGCTCCACCCCGCAAACTCTTATCCACCCTTTAAAACCCACCTCAAATGCCCCCTCTTCTGGGAGAGTTAGGGGTGTCCCTCTCCTAGCTCAGAGCCCCTTTCTCCTTTCAGCGCTGCGTACTGAGCACTCCTTCCTGGAAGCCCTGGTCTGCGTACACAGGCGTCCCCCAGCTAGACTGCGAGCTCGCTGGGAGTGTGGGCCAAGGCAGCTTTGTGCAGTCCCAGCACAGCACCTGCGCACAGCAGCCCACGCAGTCCATGTGGCTGGCTGACTGGCCGAAGTGAATGGCTGAGATCAGGTCCACCCTTGCCCCTTACCTGTAGGAGGGGCCTGTGCGCGGGGCCTGGGGTGCTCGGGCCTCTTGCTGAACCGGAATGTAGGGGCCTCTGCTGTGCTGCCAGAGTCCTCAATGCCATCCACTATCCTGGAGGGGACAGCGGTCCTCAGTCCCGGGAGTGGGGGAGGGTAAGGGCCAGAGCAGAGCAGGCAGAGGGTAAACAGGGCAGCAGTGCCAGGGGCTGGTAGGGAGCAGCCGTCAAGGAAGGATGGGGTTGCAAGCTGTGGTGGGTCAGGAAGGGTGGGGGGACAGATGGATCAGAGAAAGGGAGGAGCACTGGATGGAATGTTGGGGGTCAGAGCCCAAAGAAGGTTCTGGAAGCCAGCAGGGGGATGGGAAAGGGAGGAGAGGCTGGCATCTCACCGGGGGCTGAGGTCCAGAGGTCCGAAGGTTCCCAGTGGGGGAATGAGAAGCTGGGGGGGTTTCCAGGTGGCAGAGCCCCTGGGGGGGGCGTGAGGGGAGGGGCTGTGGCCCCGGCCAGCCGGGGCAGGGGAAGGAGATGGAGACAGGGAAGGGGAGGAGACAAGGGCCGAGAATGGGGGTAACTCCTCGCCCAAAAGGCTGACCAGGGAGCCCCGGGGACGAGCTGGGCTGAGGTTGGGCAGCAGGAGGGGCCGGCGGGGCCTGCCACCCGCAGGCTCTGCCCCCGCCTCGGTCTCGGTGACGGACGGCAGGGTCTTGTCTGAGGAGGAGCCCAGGCTTTCGGAGCGGGGCTGCGAGCAGAGGGGGGCAGCTGACCTCACAGGACAGTGAAGGCAGCCCCCCTCAGCAAGCAACAGCCCTCACTGGTGGGAGGTGCTCCCATTCCCTCTCCCTCCTCCCTGCAGCAGAGGAGCCAAAGAATATCCCCCCAACTCCACTCCCAGTCTCCCCCCATGCAACCCCAACCCCACACAGGAAGGGCGTGTTACCTGGGAGAGGCGAGGGGATCGGGAAAAGCGGCCAAGGCCCTGTGGGGACATGGGGGTTCAGGCTGACTCACTCCCCACTCGCCTGCGCATCACCGCCTAGCCCCCCCCCCCAGCGCTGTGGGGTGTGAGTGGCGGTTCTTGTTGTGGGGCTGAGCCAGAGGGGCCTCTGAGTCCGACCCAGAGAAGCCCGAATGGAACCCTAAAACTGAAAAGCAGTAAAGGACAAAGGCCTGGGGGGTGACAGACACACTGGCGCAGGGCGGACACTGCACAGGCACAGGAAATAGGGGGCACACGGAGAAGAGGAAATCCCGAGGGGGAGATGCCCAGCCAGAGAGGGCCTCCACCGAGGAGGAGCACACGGGGAGGACCATTTCCAAAGTGCCGGTTCTCTGAAGGAGCCTGAGTGAGGCTGAGAGGTGGCCGACAGGACATGGAGGAGCGGAGCTGGAAGCAGAGGCGAGAGATGGCCCTCGGGGTGGCAGGAAGGCCAGCGGGGCGGGGCCATGGCCCGGGAGGACGTTCAGCACATAAGGGGCAACGGAAAGGGGTGCCAGGGGGATGATGTTTCCAGGGTGGAAGCAGACGGACGAGCATGTCTGGGGCTGAGGGAGGGGGTCGCAGAGGCCACGGGGCGCATACGTTGGTGTCGGAGCCCTGGCGCAGGTTGAAGGTGAGGTCGCGCGGCAGGCCTGCCCGCAAGGCAGCCCCGTACTCAGGATAGAGCCTCAGGACCTCAGCCAGCCCCCGGCTGCTCAGCTGCTGCAGGCCGCAGTAGGTCAGCGCCTTCACGTCGGCGCTGGTCTTCAGCACGGAGCTTGGGCCTGACCCGGGCTCCTGCCCTGGCTCGGGGATATCTGCCCCGATCAGGTCCCCCTTCCCTGTGGGCAAGGGAAGGGGCAGTCAGCTGGGCCGGAGGGACCAAGGGGGTGTCGGTGGGCGGTGGACTGAGGAAGGGTCAGGGTGGGTGAAGGATGGTTGCAGGTGGGTCCATCAACGGGACTGAGAGAAACAATCAATGGCGTTGGAGAAAGGGCAGCGGGGGAAGATGGTGAGGCCGGGGGATGGACAATGGCAGACCAGCGGGGCCGCAGGAAGATCAGCGGAATTAGACGATCTACAAAGACTGGCCAGAGGGACCAGTTAAAATGAAAGGTCAGTGGAATTGTGGGCCGTGGGGAAGGGTCAGCTAAGTTAGGAGACGGTCACCGAGGAAGCGTTGATGGGTTGAGGGTCGGCCACAGGGATTAGGGGAGCGTGGGAGGGACCTGGTCAAAGCAGGAGGGTAGTAGGGTAATGGGACCAAGGAAGGGAACGAGGCAAGTATTCCAGGCATCCTCCAGGATACCAGGATTCCAGGCCACTCCCAAAGCCCTTGGGGGAAGTTGTGCGGGGAGGCCAGGTAGGTGGGGGCCTCACCCAGGATGGCCAGCACCATGTTGTCTCGGAGCACCTCCAGGGAGCCAGAGCAGACGTAGTAGTGTGCCTGCAGGGCATCCCCCCGGCGCAGCAGGTACTCGCCAGGGGCGCAGAATGAGGTCTTGATGTGCAGGGACAGGGCCCGAAGGCAGCCCCTGCTTGCTGCTCCAAACAGGGGGAGCTGCAGGATCTCCCGGTTCAAGTGCATGGCGATGTCCGCTCTCAACTCATCTGGGAAGTCCCGCAGCAGCTGCAAATGGGGCCCAGGTCATTCGGGCCACCCCCCTGCTGCGGCCACTTGAACTCTACCAACCTGCCCTTTCCTTCGAAGGAACCTGCTTCTGACCTTCAGAAGGACTTCTACAGGGCAAACCTCAACCAGACCTCCCCCAAGGTCCGGGGCGCGGACAAGGCTTCTTCCCCCGTCCCTAGCTGTCCACACTCGCATGTCCTGACTGCTCAACCCCACACAGGGACCGACCATCCATGGTGGGTCAGCTTGGCACCGGGAGACTGGAGGTGAGCTCTGCTCCCAAACCCCTGTGCTCCTTCGGCAATGCACCCCTTCCCTCTGCCTGAGCACAGTGTTCCCCCTACAAAACACAAGGTCACACTGGACCTTGAGTGTCATCCCTGACCTCCTGGAGGTCAGTCTGAGTTCATTTTTTTTTTCTTTGAGACTAGGTCTAGCTATTTTTGCTCGTGGAACCGCAGGCTCACATTGCCCGGGGTACCACAGACTCAAGCAATACCCAGCCTCAGCTTCCCAGATAGCTGGGATTACAGGTGCGTACCACCACGCCCAGCTGATTTTTTGGAACTAGGTCTCGCTACGGGCCCCAGGCGGGACTCAAACCGCGATCCCTAGCCCCGGCCGCTTTATAGGCTGAAGCTTACAGGCACAAGCCACCGTGCCCAGCAAGGTCAGTCTGGGTTCAATCAAATTCTATCACGGTCCCATCTGCACAGTACAGGGTCCCTCTGCCACTCTGGCTTCTTGATCTCCCTCCTCTTCTCCCCCCCACCTCTGTGACTTCCTTCCCCATTTCCAACCCAAGCTCCTCTTCCTCAGCCTGCCTCCTCAGCTTTCTTCTCACCACACCTCCTGCCCCCTGCATCACAGCAGCCAGCCCATGGCTCCCCTGTAAGTGGTGCGCCCACTATCTGGGCCTACACCTGTGCATTCAGCTACCCATGGGGCAACCTCCCACGGACACCCCAACCTCATGACGGCCCAGTCCTGCACCCTCACTTTCACCCCGAAGAGCAGTCTTCCTCCTCTAACACATCCGCCCCTTTGCCCAAGTCAGAAAACAGGGGAGTCACTCTGAGCTCCTCTTCTGCAACCTGCCCATCACCCACGCATGTCCCCTGCTCTCAGAAACACCTCCTGGGCCCTCGGCCTAGTCCTAGCCTAAAAGTTTTGCAGGATCAAAATCTAAATACAAAATACGAGGCTACCTGAGCGAGGCCTGACGCCTCTCTTGGACTCTCCGTCCTCCCTGCAGCGCACACGTGCTTCTGGGTGCTCACCGAACTACTTCCGGTTGCTTGTACCCACCCTGCTCTTTGGCACCATTTCCAGACCGAGTTCCTCCTGCCTTCTGCCAGGGAGGCCTTCCCGTAGCAGACGGTTCCCTTCTTGTCCTACGCGATTTCCCCCCCCCTCTGAGCTACTGTCCCTAACTCCCCTGGGCCCAGACACAACGGAGGCCTCACGGCACATGCATCCCGCCAGCTCCAGTCCCATCCGTGCGTAATTCCGTCTACCCACCCACCTCCCTCCCCAGGCTGGTGTCTCCCCAAGGGCAAGGCCTGAGGGCAGTCCTCTCTGGGCTGTGTGTGTGTGGCACAGAGGCTGGCCCCACACAGGCGCCCAGGAAATGTTGGCTGAAGCCAGCAGGGCATCAGCTGGGGCTGAGCTCCCCTTCAGTTCCCAAGTCCTAGTGCTGGCGACAAGGGATCTGGATTTGGCCGGCCACTTCCCTGAACCCTATGTGCCGCCATCCCGAAGCCAAGGAGGCAGAGACCCTGGCCAAGGAGGCTTGGCCAGGCCTGCGCCGGGCCCGCCCACTACCTCGTTGGCGTCGATGCCGCTGTTGACCGCCCAGGTGGTCTGGAAGTACTCGAGCATGCGCTGCTTGAGAGGCCGCGGCAGGCGGTGCACGCGGATGAAGTCCTTGAGGTCCTTCATGCGGCTGTGGTAGAGCGAGCGGCGCGAGTACATGCGCTGGATGATGGCCGTCACGTTCCCGAACACCACGGCGTGCATCAGCGCTGCAGGAGGGCCGCGGGCGCCGGTCAGCGGCTGCCGCCTCTCCTGTGGCCTCCTCACCACCCGACCCCCCGAGCGCCCACCCTGGACGCGTCCCTGGGCTCCCGTTCCGGCCCCCTGGGGAGGAACTAGAAAAGCTAGTGGGCCCTGCATGCCTGACTGGTGCCGCACACTGGGGTGGGGCCGGGTGGGATGAGGGTGGTGCAGAGGGGACTGACCGGAAGAGCTTCTCATTCTCCCCTCTTTGGTGCTTCCCATCCCCTTCTCAAGGGGCCACCCCAGGGCCAGCGCTAGTAAGTGCTGAGCAAAGGCTAGGAATGATGCCCCTGTGGGCCCAGGGTGTGGGCTCACAACCTGCCCTTTCTGGGCCTCAGTTTCCCCATCTGCAAGCTGAGTAGGCCCACCCGGGGGCGTGGCAGGCCACCCTCACCGCCTATGAGCATCGTGCAGATGGAGAAGATCTTCTCAGCATCGGTGTTGGCACACACGTTGCCGAAGCCCACGCTGGTGAGGCTGCTCAGTGTGAAGTACAGGGCGGCGATGTAGGCGCTGCGCCGCGAGGGGCCCCCGGCTGAGCCGTTGACGTAGGGCACCTCCAGCCGCTTGCCCAGCTCATGCAGCCAGCCTGTAGAAGGTAGAGGGAAGGAAGGAGCCAGGCTGCCCAGACCGCAGAGAACTGGGTTTCTCTGAGCTGCCTACACTTGACCTTGGTGAGTATTGGCAGAAGGCAGAGAAGGCTTGCCAGGGCTGGCACGGGAAATGTGAAGAGCAGCCTGGGCCTGGGCCTCCCCCAGGGACCTGGTTACAGTTACAGTCCAAGGTTACCAACTCAGCGCGGCAGCCCTAGCCTGACTGTGTGCACTGTCCTGCGTGCCAGGGCCCTGGGGCCTGAGCCAGTCACCCACCTTTCCTTGCCCCGAAGGAACGTGCAGTCTGACAGTGAATAAACACGAACTAAATCATTCCAGGTGGGAGGTGAACCTCGCCAAAGGAGGCCGAGGGGGTCTTAGCAGCCCTAACGGATGAGGGAGATTTGGAAGGGGGTGGGTTGGCCCTGGAAGGCTCCCTTCAGACGGAGCATTTGAGTTGAGACTGCGAGGAGCAGATACCCAGAGGAAGAAGGGAGGGAAAATAAAAAGGAGCAGATGCCAGAGAAGAAGACATGTTCAAGGTCGACGTGAGCGGGCAGCATGCTGGGCCTGGAGGCAGGTTGGGTGGCCGCAGAACAGGGGGTGCGGGAGAAAGGCAGGGCAGTGGGCTCAAGAGGCCTGCAGGACCGTGTGGGCTGTAGCTGGCGTGTGCACTTTACTTGGGGGGACATGGTCAGCCGCTGAGAGGGCCCGGGTAGGGGTGCTGCTTCCTCTGCCCAGAACACTCCCAGTCCCACACTAGCCACTTGCTTCCATACTGTATTCTGATCACTGTCTTGCTCCCCCACTAGAGGAGTGAGGCCGGTGAGGTCTCCCCACGGGGGAGCCATTGTCTTCCATCAGTGTTCCCAGGCCTGATCCGGAAGGAGCTCAAGGCATGTTTGTTGGATGAGGGGAGAATGTGCAATGGTGGGTGTGGTGTTGGTGGAGGCATCCTCTCGGGGACCTGGGTGGACAGGGCAGGCGGAGGGTGGTCAGAGGAACCTGGGGCTGGTGGCTCACCGATGTCCCAGAGCAGCGGGTCGTTGGCCTCCATCTCCCGGCGCCCGATGACGTACCAGACGCAGGCCATCCAGTGGGCCAGCAGCGCGAAGACGGACATGAGCAGCGTGAGTACCACCGCGCTGCACTGGGAGTAGCGCTCCAGCTTCTGCAGCAGCCGCAGCAGTCGCAGCAGCCGCACCGTCTTCAGCAGGTGCACCAGCGACGTCTGCAGGAGGGCGGCAGGGGAGGCTGTGCGCTGGCACCTGTCCTCGGAGCCCTCACACCCCCACTCCCCGCCCAGCACTGTGCCCCAGATGCCCTGAGCCAGGGGAAGGTGCA
>PVHY01026089.1:0-17682 GCA_004024945.1 Uropsilus gracilis
AGAGAGAGAGAGAGAGAGAGAGAGAGAACTATGTATGCTAAATATATCACAGACCAGTGCAAGGAGCTTAAAATCCTTAGATTTTCTTGTGCTTAAAATGCCTTCTTTGCCACCAAAGAGCCACTCTCAGCCACACCTGAATTCTAGCTGCAGCCTTCTCCTGGGTTTCTGGGCTCCCTTGCTTTTTCCCTTTCTAATTTGTGGACTCCCAGCCTTCAGAGCTCCTAATCCTTGACATGTTGCCTCAGGGTGACCACACAGGCCTTTGTTCCCGGAGACCTTTGCTTACTAGTCAGATCTGCCTCCCCTCTCCATCTAGCCAGATGCCTGCGGAGTTGAGTTAACTGCTCATGTGCTCCACCCTTTTGCCCCTGCTTCCTTCCTGCACCCTGCTGGTATTTTTGCCCCTGACTCCAGTCCCCTACTCCTGAGTTTCTCAAGGACTGAGGACAATGTCAGTCTCTCTGCTTATGAGCAAACCCTTATCTCGTGCTTCCTAAATAATATGGTGCCAAGTGCTTTATATGTTTATATTCTGCTTCTACCTCAGGGCCCCCATCACAATCCTGAAGGGCCAGACTTGCCCAGATGGCAGGATTTGGGGGTTTCTGAAAGGGACAGTGGCACCAGGCTGTGTATTACCAGATCCCACCAGCAGAGATGGGACCACAGCAGAGAGGAAGGTCACTGTCACTGCTTCTGGAGGGACACACATAAATGTTCACAGCAAGTGGGGAAAATAAAGACCCCAAGAAGCCTCCTATCAGCTCCCATCAGGCACTGCCCCAGAGCGGTCAGGAGAGGGCCTGGGCTCCAGGAACTGACTGCTTTTCAGAGGGCGGGTGGGGATGGTAACCCAGGTCTTCCTTCCGGATGGTCGCGGGGCTCGGGGGGCCCTTTGTGAACAAAAACCCTGAAAATAGGTTTCTAGAATTCAAACACCACTGGATGTGACTTACTCCTTTGCCTCTTACCAGTTTACGGTGATAAGATGTGGTTTTGGCTGCTAGATCACGGTGGCCAACTTCATAGTCACCAAGGCAAATAGTAACATCCAGGAGTGACTCCCTATTCTGGTTTTTGGGGAGTGCCTGCCCTTTGTGAGGTCAGTATTATCAGAAAGCATCCTCATTTTTCAATGCTTGCTTTAAAAAAAAAAAAGGCATCGTGCTAGAACACAGCATGTGGCCGTCTTTCTGTGGACCATGGGCGGCTTGTGTGGCTCGAGACCCTGGTTCTTAGCTGACTTTCTTTCAGCACCATCCAATTCCAGGCTCTTGGATACGCAAACTTGAGAATGAACCAAGGTTCAGAATTAGAACCATCTGGTAAGCACTTTGCTTAGTTCATTGATGGTGGGGAGGGACGAGGATGTTAAAAGAAAATGACCCCCCAAAGACACTCATTTAGAACAGTTTGTCTTAGAACAGCTCTTTTCAAGTGACTGCCAACGACACGCTTTGGCTAGCAAGCACAATCTGAAATTTATATGTGATTATCTAATCTGGCTCACTTGTTGGGAAATAATGAAGTAATTGAGAAAAAACCAGGCTTCGTTTGATAGCAGACAACTGCACGTGATTGAAGTGATTTCATGTTAAGCATATATAGATTTTGATGTCTAGTATCTCCTTTTCTCCTTGGTTTCAAAGATTTCCCCCTCGCCAGTAAGGAAATGCTTGATTGTTTTTCCATGGGAGAAAATGAAGCATATTCTCCCAGCTTTCTTTGGATGAAAGCATTACACTGGTGGTACTTGGTTTCTTGAATTCCTAGCTCTCTCCCATCGTAGACTTTGTGTGTGTGTGTGTGTGTGTGTGTGTGTGTGTGTTATAAGAGGCTGAAGGGTAGCGAATGTGTCATTGCAAAATATGACTAAGTTACACCATGCCACCCCCAAACATAGCACTTAGGTTTATTGATTATTTGACTGTAAACATTTTAGACGAGATCGGGCGCGTTCAGGGTGGTATGGCTGTAGACATGACTGTAAACATTTTAAAGGCAGCAAATGCAGAGAGAGTGTCTCTCTAAACCCCCTTCCAATCTCCAAAAGGAACTCAGTTGTCAACAGGAGTTTCACCAAAGACACTGACTCTTATTACGAAAGACGACACTAGACATTAGCACCGCAGCCAATCTTTGATGTGAGCTAGTATGTCTTCCAAGGGCCCATTCATGTTTCTCAAGAATCACTTACCTGCCTTTAAGATATCTCCGCCTCTCCTTCCTTTTCCTTAGTAAGATGGTATTTTGTCCAGACTCCTAATCCACCCGGGGAGTTACTCATTTTCGCTGGGTATCTCCCACATGTACATGAGATGTATGTATGTGCTAATGAATGGAGTATATTTTCTCTTTGACTCTTGTCACTCTGTCCTTCACTACAGGGTCTCAGTTAATAACTCAGAAAAGTTTTCTTCCTCCCCTGTAGAACACACATGCAAAGCAGGGAAAAAGCACAAAGACGAGGGTGGAGGGTGGAAGCAGAGAGGACACAGGCAAATAGAAGCAAGAATTGCCTTAGCTGGGTGGGGAAATAGTGTCACCATTTTACCCACAGTGTAAAGCTGAGGCTATCCCTACTCTTCACTTCAAGAGTTTTCTCTCTTGAAGATGTCATTTCTTGATCTATATATCTGTGTGACGGCTCTTGCTTTCTGAAATACGTCTTCCTTGCTGGAGTTCTCATTCTTGGAGGCACACCAAGTGGTTGCTATTACATGTTTAATAAACATCTCTTCAGAAAAAAACAGCAACAGAATAAACAAACCTGATTTGTGGCATTTGCCAAATGATCTTGGTCTAAAGACTCCCAGCAGGGCTAATTTCAGGTCACCGATGTAACGTGAGTGCTGAGTTGTGAACAGATGGGCCCTGTAGGCTCCCAAGAGTGAATGCCATTACCTCTACCCACTGTGGGGCTAAGACCCCTTAGAATTGTTTGATCTTTTAGAGTCTTCAGTTCCAGTGACCTTCAACTCAAGCGGTTTCCTTGGTTCCTTCCCTGATTCTCATTAGTCCCTCTCTTGCTGTCGCTCACCTTTTCCACTTGCCCTTAAAAATGTTAAACTTCTCTGCTTTAGCTCCTGTTCCATCACCATTCTGATTTAGCCTCTTTGCACACGACTCCTGGTCCAGAGCAAAAACTCATCTCTGAAATCAACATTCGTTCGTCAGTTTGTGTAGCAAGTATCAGCTTCCAGATGCCAGTGCAAAGAACAAAAACGGACCTGGCCCCCGCTTTCATGGAGCCTAGAGTTTACTGGGGAGTCAGGCGTTAATCCCATAAGTACACAGATGGGTGCATAATTGCTAACCGAGCAAGGAGGGTGCAAATTAAAAGAACTTGTATGAAAGCATGTGGCAAAGAAGCTCACCCAGATTGGAGCTTGGGCTGCATTTGCTTGAGGAAATGCCTCGAGCTTTCGAGGCTGCTAGGTGTGAGGGGAGTGCTAGGGGAGAGGATTTGAGGTGCAGGCCAGACTGCATGCTTAGGTCTGACAATAGGCAAGGAGAAAATATGACTAAGAAGGGACTGAACAGTTGGTGTGTTGTGAACGAGAGATTAGGACAGTGAGGAATCTAATGACATGCTGGATCTTCTCATCGTACTAAGGCTGATACTTGCCGACAAAGGTAATATAGCTGTGACCTGTGCGTAATTACTGAACAGCATTGCTCACTTTGGAAGGAAGTTACTCACTTTGGAAGGAAGTTACTAGAGATTAGAAATGCATTTTATGTGTTTCTTTTCTATATAATTACAACCGATGTGCTGCCCTCTTTTGTGTGAAGGAAGATTCTAGAAAAATGATCCTCTAACTTGCACTGAAAAGTATTCTATTTAGTTCTAGTGTGCTTGAAAGCTCAGTAGGAAAAAGGCTGAAAACCCACTCACTGCCCCTCTAAGAGTCAAATTGACCTGTGCAGACTATGAAATTATAGGCCTTTGCAAAATGGAGACTCCGTGCTAATTGCCTATTGATCAAGGAAGAAAAAGAGAATTAAAATAGCAAGTTATTAACATCTTGCTAGGATAGTTCTTCTCCTGATTGGAAGGTAATTATAACAAGATGAGACATGAGCTCTTCATGTAGGTAGCGTGACTTTGTGCGGGTTAGTGAAAACTGTCATGGGAAGAAGAGCAAAGCCACGTTCTGGTGATTCCTGAGCTCCGTGAGGCCAGCCGTCCACTTGGAAAGCTGTGGCAGGGAGGAATTCTGGGCAGGGAACTGGACACCGGTCAGGAATATTTCACTGTCACAACTACCGACTCTGGGCTGCTAAGGGCTCACATCTGAGGCTGAAGGCTGTTGCGTTGGTGGCCACAGCTGACTGGGCATAGTATGCCCCAGGGCTTCCTGTGGGAAACAAGCTGTTCTGATTAATGAAGTGAAAGTCTGTCACCACCGAGGGCAGGGAAAATCCTTGTGGATCACGTTGCTTTGTCTTCCTTCTTTGAAATCATTTTTCTTCCCTAAAATGTATCAAGGATATTGTCTACAGTAAACACTGCCTGTTCTTGGAAAGTCAGGTTTTGTTCCAGAGCTATTTTTACCTCATCCTGTCAGAAGGTGTCAAATAAGCGCTGAGGTCCATTCATCCTATACTCTATGGAGGCCTTCCCTCTTCTATGGTGTTACTTAAGCTGAGAAAGTCAGACTTGAGCCAGACTTGAGGAGACTGTTGTAGATTAGCATATTTTATCTGTGGGTGCCCAGGTGAGAAATGGAGATGGGTTTTAGGATTAAACCAAACCCTGTGGATTGGGCAGAGAATTGCCTTGGAGGTGGGATGGTTGAGATTCGTAAAATAAGTAATCAAAGGCGGACTTTCCATGAGAACGGAAGAAGGCAAGTCTCACCTAAAGGTTCGCCTGGAGAAGGATTCCTTTCCAAATGTGCGCATATGTTGGCAAGGTTCAGTTGCTTGCAGGTTGCTGGGTTGTGTGCCTCGGTTCCTTGTGGGCTCTTGGCTGGAGGCTGCCCTCAGCTCGTCACTGTGTGGTCTTCCCCCGGGACAGCACACAACATGGCCCCTTGTTTCCTCAAAGTAGCAAAGGAGTCTCCAAGGAGACACACTTAAATCCCCTGTAACACATCACATATGTGTGATCACGTGTGCCCTGTCACCTTTGCCATAGTCTGTTGCTAAATACAGGCCACCTACACGTGAGGACATGAACACGAGGAAGTGGGGATCATGAGTTCCCCTAGGATCTGTCCATCAGAGGTGGTACGTTTGAGAAGCAAACCTTCAGCTCTGGCTGGCTCCTAGCATCCTTGCTGTAATAACGTATCAGCCAAGAAGCACAGACTAAGTGCTGATGATACGCACACAGGACAAAAAGGCAGGAGTGAAGACTCCCCTTTTATGACGAGACACTGCCTCCTCATTGGGGAACGGTCGGCACTCCCCAATCCGTTGAGTTTGCTTTAATCTCAAATCCCATCCCCATTTCTCATCTGGGCACCCACAGATAAAATATGCTAATCTCTAACACTTTCCTCCACTCTCACTTTCTCAACAGTCAAATTAAGTAATAAAATTTGCATGTATCTGAGCTCCTTTCATTTAAGAGATAAGGCCAACTTGGAAAAGAAGGGTCTTGGCAAGACAGGCGTCTTGGAAGAGTCCAAAATTGGTTGGAAAATGAATGCGAAAACAAGAAGAGAGATACCCAGCCTCATCTCCCCTCTGAAAACATAAGCATGGTGCCCCACCTCTGACCTGGCTGGCTTTTACATCCAGTTAATCCTCCTTGCCTGGAGTTTGTCTGACTTCCAGACGCTGATGGCATTGCTCACCCACAAGCTTATGTTGTGCAGCGATCACTTACATGGATGCCGCTGCCCACCCCTTGGCGCCCATCGCCCATTCCTCTCCTTATCTGGTGCATCGATTATTTGCACTCTGTGAAAGCTTGCTGACTGCAAGGCAGAATCCTCGCACCTACCTCAAAGAGCTGACGGAATGAACCGAACGGCACCATGGGAAGCTCTTTGAGTGGTGCCAAGACACAGCGCGTGCGCCATGAACTGTCGCTACTAAGTTCTCTGCATAGTATCGATCGGGCATCTGCCATGTGCCCATCCAGACCATCCCTTCACCAACCAACCGTTCTAGGACCACCCGAAGATCTCGTGTGTTTGCACACTTGCCAGTGCTGTGGCGATGGCCTCGCTGAGGTGGTGCTTGGTCAGCTTACACGTTTCCTCTTATAAAAAAAAGAAACTCAGCGCATCCTCTCCCCCACCCACTGCATCTCCATGAAGAATAGTCGAAGCCCTGCTTCTCACCCTTGAAGCAGCACAGTCACCTGGGGTCAGATGAAGTTCAGATCCTGGTTCCGTGGGCCTGGGGTGGGACCCAAGGTGCCACCTTTTTGACAGGCTCCCAGGCAGTATCTGCTGCAGGCCGGAGGACCGTGCTTTAAGCAGGACACACTCAGGGGACTGAAGCCAAGCCCAGTTACAAAATCAAGCTCCAGTGAGCCTGAGAGAGACTGCACGGCGCTCCCAAGCATGCGGTCAACTCAGTGTGGAATGGAACCCCGCTGCGCTGTCACCTGTGCCTGCACTGAGGCGTCCTACGGTGATGGCCCCTCTGCAAGGGTGTTGTCTCATCTGTCGTCGGCCTCCTGAAAGCCTAGCCTGCCTTCGGGTCAAAGAGCGTTTGTCTCTTATTTTTGGTTATAAAACAGGGTTTCGCCGGAGGGGAGGGGAACAGGGAGAAATCATGTCATCATCTCCTGTGTGTGCTCAGGGACGAGTGCGACCCTGACCCTGACACTTTCCTGAGGGCATAGGCGCTTTCACCTTCTGCCAAGAATGACAAATGACCACAGATGGGCCCACGGATGACTTTGAGCTTTGATCTTTCGGAGCCCGTATTAGGCGATTAAAAAACACGCCCTAGGAAATCAGCGGCTTCAGTGCTTTGAAGCCAGCTTCTGGAACGGGAGAGGATGATCCACGTCGGCCCAGATGCGGTTGATGTAGCTGAGACACCACCAGTCCTAGTCGCCAATCGTAGTGTCCACCGGCCTGCTCGTGACACCCATTGTCATGAAAGCAGCAGGCTCATCTGTCTGCGTAGGTTCTTCGCTGGTTAAAGCAGTTATACAGACACACCAGGCAGGGCAGGGCCAGGAATGGGGAGCAGGCGAGCCCCCGTGCCCCAGGAATCTTTGCACTCTCTCTGAGCACTCTCTGGCGTTCTCTTGTGTTCTCTCTTCAAGTGCTCTTTTGTGTGCTCTAGCTCATGCTCATGCATCCCCTTACCCCCTGTGCTAGGCCCAGGTGTGCACACTTACACATGCACACACCCACTCGGCTGCACAACAGGCGAAGACGCCATAGCCCAGGTGCATGTACAGGCTAATGGAGGGAAAAGCCTGACCGACCACTTAGGCCACAGTAGCCTGTTGCGGTGTGGCTGGAGAAGAAAGGAGAATGCAGCGATCCCTTCAGAGCCCTGTGCTGAAACTTGGGTGCACATCAAACTCACTGGGAACTTTTGAAACACTGAAGCCTGACCCCCCACCCCACCCCTGCAGTCCGGTGAGGGCCTGGCGGTTCCGGTGTATCCCCAGGAATGAGAAACACTAGACTTGATCCTGTGAGTCTCAACATCCAAATCACCTAGCAGTCTCTTTAAGCCAGACCCTTGGGTCCTGCCCACAACGTTCCTGATTTAGTTCCTGATTTAGTAGGTTTGGTATAACCCTTCCGCTTCCAATAAATAGCCAGGTGATGCCACAGGACATGGACCACACTTTAGAGCCTTTGTTGTAGATCAGAGGCCAGCTCTTGCCCGCAACCTGTCTTTGTCAATAAAGTTTTATTGAAACACTGCCTTGCCTGTTTGTTTTCAGACTGCCCATGGCCACGCTGACTTTGTGCAAGAGACCATTTGGCTGGGAAGTCTTAGAACATTTACTTTCTGGTCTTTTCCAGAAAAAGCTGACCAACCCCTGCTCTTGATCAAAGTATTTTGAGTAAGGAAACGACATTACCTGTCTCATACTCCTCACCCTGGGTTCAAGAAGTGTTGCCAGCCATGGGGAAACCTGATGGAAGGGAGAAGGATCCCAGGGCCAGGGCCCTGAGGGTGTGCTATGATTTCCCAAGCTACAGCACCAGCCTCTCTTTAAAGAAAGTCATGATGACAATCTCTTCAATTTGCTTAGTTCGGTGGTTCCCAAAGGGCACTCCCTGCCACACAGCAACATTTCAGAGAACTTGCTGGAAATAAGAGTTTTCAGGCCCCACCTAGGACGCACAGTTCCAGAGGCTCTGGGGGTGGATCCTAGCCATCTGCTCGAACCAGGTGATGTTGATACAGGTCCAAGTTTCAAAACCCCTAGAACAGCACTTGGAGGTTGCCACATATCTGCACTTCCCTTATCTCCTAATCGCCAGATTAAAGCCTTAACATCACTTTGCTCTTTGGGTTAGTTCAGCACCGACTTCAGCTTCTGAGCATCTCGTTTCTAATGAAAGTGTAAAGAAATGATGTGGCCTCTTGAAGGAATATTTTGGTTCATCCAAGCAGCCAGAGTTGGAGCAGACACTAGAGTCATGTCTCAGATGTTGGGGCATCGGTGTTGGGGGGGGGTATGCACATGTTGCTGGGCCCCACCCAGAGGTCCTGATTCAGGAGGTCTGAGGTGGGGCCTGGGAACTGGCAGTTCTAACAAACACCTGTGTCAGGCTGATGCTGCTGGGCCACGCTTTGAGGACCGCTAGCTGATGTAGCATTCTGCAAAACATGGTCACCTCATGAGCTCTGCGTAGCTAAGGAGGGAAGGAGCGTGAGTGGTATGTGATAGACCTAATAAGACCAGGCTTTTCCCCAGGTCTTGTCAAGGAGAATGGGGGGCAGGGAACAAAGGCTGAGCTGTTCCCTTGAGCTCTGACTGAGAGAGAAAGCCTACTTGCAGACCTGCGTGTTTCTTCTTAAAGGTACTAGCTGGAAAGCCAGAGCCAGCAGCAGGAGGCAAATTACTTGCTACTTTGGGAAGCTGCAATAAATGATGGCTTGACTTCGCTCAGAAGCTCGAGCTGGTGGGAGTCGCAGTTTCAGAGACAAAGACTCTGTGAAGCGGAAGTTGGAAGGAGCGAACTCTGCAGAGTCTGCCGCTGGGGAGCAATGAGGAATTCAAAGCCATTCTGAGGTAGAAGGAAAGTTCACTTCAGCAGAGGTGGATGCGGTTGAGTCCAGCGAGGAGCATCTTCGGGGACCTCAAACGTCTCACTTTCTGACCGGCTTCCTCGCCTTGGGACCTGCCACTCCATGACACCTTCCAACTGGTGTTCAGCAGCTTTCTCAAGCTGCGTTTCTGCTGGGTTCCCTTCATTCCCAGGGCTTCTGCTGACGTCACACTCTCCCTGGCTCACATCTTCCCAGCTCAGCAACCTCAGCCAAAGGAACTTCTCCATATTTAAAATCAATCAATTGGTGTGATTGACTTTGGGCTGCTGCTGTCTCCCGGTCCTTCCCTCCCAGCATGAAACACGCTGGGATTGCTCCTGATTGCCTCGGATGCTGCCAGCCAAGGCCCCTGGACTGAGAGTGGTAAAGGGGCTGTCCCTAGAAGTCAGCCAGGGCGACAGGAAGCTGGGGGCAGAGCCACGGGGGCCCACTTCAACAGCAAGGCAGGACCCCTCTCTTACGAGACATGCTGGCCTCCATCTATGGACTCCGGCCCGCATGAGGAAGCTCTGAATAGAAAGAGAGAAAATACAGATCTGTCGTTATGAGCTAACTTTGGAGATGTGGCTTAGGAGCCACGTAGTATCATGAAGGGATTTCGAAGGAATCGACGGCATGTCTTAGGAGGAGACTTCAAAAGCAAGGAAACCATTTAACCATAAAACAGGGCAGAGGAGGATGCTACGGAAGCTGATGGGAGGAGCGACCCTTGGTAGACAATCCGCTAAGCCTACGAGGCTCGTAGACATGTAGGAGACAGAGGAGGTCCTTGTGTTAACTCGCCTGGGATGGAGCTGATGGGCTGTGGGTTCGAATCCTCCCTGCTTGGCTGGGTGCACCAGCACGGAACCCAGTTCTGCAGCTCAGCCTCCATGGGCACTTTTACCCCCCAAACTTCTCAGCTTCCTGCTTCTTGGCCTCGGCTCAACCTGGGTCCCCAGTTGGCGCTTCTGTTTCCGCCCCACAGAGGTGTCTTCCTGGAGTTTGTCTTTAAGTTTCCTAATATTATTTTTGTATTTCACTTAATGGGAAATGTTTGGCGCTGAGGAGGCCTTGAGCTCGCAGCGCCAGCTTCACCGAATGTCTGCCCACTTGGTCATCTTAAAAAATGTCCCATCTTCCGAGCCTGGCTGCCCGACGTCGCTTCTTTGCCTTTTTCCATAGTAAAGAGGAGAGCAGAGAAGTTATAAACACTTCCTAAAAAACACAATTGGACAACTTAGACTTAGACATTGTCAAATGCAGTGATTAGAGCCAGAGCTGCACTAGGCCTTGGTGAAGTAATTTCCAAACTCCTCTATGAATTGTGAGGAATTATGCTGACAGCGTAACAAGAGGACTTGGAGAATTTCTCTAGAAATACGAGAAGCTTACGATTTTCATCAGTGGAGGGATAAAGCCAATGTGGCGTGTCCGGGGGGCAGGAACAAGTGCCAGTCAATACTGAGTCTGTTACTGTCATCACCATTCAATAATGAATGACATGACTTTCAAGCGACGCTCTAGGAGGACACAGTCCTTTGTCAACCGGCACTCAGCCGAGGTCCTGTTGCCCTGTCAGTGCCTTCGGCGTTTGCTATCTGGTTCCACAGGCCGCCCACGTGAGTGAGCCTGAATGGAGGGAAAGCTGGATAGGTTATACCGTGGGTGTGCTTTTGCAGACGTGGCACTTTGGCAGCCTGGAGAATTTCCAAAGCTAGAGATGATTCTGCAGGCAAATTTAATTACTTGTAAAGAACAAGCCACTCCAAATTCCAAGCCTCGGATGATGTTCTTATCTATTTCCTCAGGTGTTCAAGTAGGTTACTTTCACTTGGAAATCTTCGCTTCGGGGGAAGAATTAGAGCTGATTTAGAGTTTCTGGCATTTTTTTTTTAATTACAGAGGTACCAGAGTTTTATAAAAAGTGTTCAAAAATATGGTTTAGAAATGCTAAAGATAGGGGCCAGGCATGGTGGTGCATGCCTGTAAGCAGCAGCCTAGGAAGCTGGGGCCGGGGCCAGGGATCACAGTTAGAGTCCCACTGGGGGCACGTAGCTAGACCTAGTTCAAAAAAAATAAAGCTGGATGTGGTGGTGCACGCCTGTAATCCCAGCTACCTGGGAAGCTGAGGCTGGGGATCGCTAGAGTCTGTGGTACCCCAGGCAACGTGAGCCTGTGGTTCCATGGGCAAAAATAGCAAGACCTGGTCTCAAAAAAAAAAAAAAAAATAGAAATGCTAAAGATGCAAGCCTGCTACTTATCAAACTCATTCTTGTTTCGTTTTCTGGGGTAGCTTGTTAAAAGAGCTCTCAGTTCACTTTTCTGTGAGCAGATCTGTATCTGTATCTCTAACCCTGGTGGGGCTTTTTTAACCAAAAGTAAAGGTGCTTCCCAGAGGACATTAGAGGATGCCTGAATACATTTTCGGGTGTTGCACGGGGGCAAAGGAGGCCACTGGCCTTTAGTGGATAGAGGCAGGAGTTACACATCCCACAGTGCACAGAAAGAAAGGTCCCCGACACAAGAATCATCCTGCCCAAAATGTTGAGTGCCACAGCTGAGAAACCCTTACTCAGCTACAGGTTGTCTTCATATAGGAGAACTAAGAAGAATGGCTTTAGAATATAACTATTAGGAGAACCAAAGTACCATTACTTCTTGAAAGTTCATAGGGGGTCTCCTTTATGCTTTGCTTGATCAGATAGTCACTGGAATCAAATGATCAGAGATGGGAATAGCAGGAAGTTTGAAGGCAGGAGAACCTATGGGTTTAGTTCTTTAGACTTCAGACTCCATAAGCTGTATTATGAGAACTGCATCTTAATACGGAGATTCTAGCCTCAGCTCTGGTCTGTGAGTGTAAACAGGGGCCGCTCTGCAAGTGTGAGCAAGATGGTGGCTGCTCAGAGGCCAGGCATGTTTGCCACCTGAGGAAGAAGTAAACTGGCTTTCCACGTCAGAGAAAATGGCTTTCCTGCTGTATGTGTCACCTAAGTGCTGAGAACTCCGAGAGCGTCTTCTGGGAGTGACTCCGTAAGAGAGAGCTAGACCATAATCCTGGCAACATGTGCCACTGTCATGAGCTCTGCAGAGAGAGAGGGGGGGGGGTTGTGGAAGTAGATCCCTTGCTGAGGAAGGGAACTGGAAGCCAACTGAGAGAATGTCCAGGCTGGGAGTTCTCATGGCATAGCTGGAGGTCTGATCTGGTCTGATCTGGTCTGAGCTCAACGATAGAGGAGCTTATCGGTGGGCAAGAAAATTCTGAGAGTTTTCTGTATCTGATCAGTTTTGTTCCTTCTTACCTCCCTTTCTCCCCTCCTCCTTTCCTTTTTTGCTTCCTTCCTTCCAGAGAATAGTATTTTAGAAACTTGAAACTTCTTAGGAAACTACTTACCGAAAAAGACAAATGCAGAATGAAAAGAAACGTAGTATGCACCACTCTAGATGGTGCGGAGTGCAGGGAACAAAGCAGAAGAACCGAGTTTAAGGCTATTTTGAAAGCCTTGTTATATAAAGAATGCATTTCACAATATACATCTGTTGCAAAATATATTCAATCATTAATTAGCATTTTTTCACCAATAGATATTTATCAAGCACGTAGTGAGGAGCTAGCATTTTCCCAGACATGATGCCTATTTTTTCCAGACAAGTAAACATGAAGTCCTTCCTGTGACCTTTATCAAATGTCATGATTTGTCACTTCATATGAAATCTAAATATTCTTTAGTCTGAGTTGAAGCCTTTGTCATGAAAAAGGATGTCTGACCAAAAAGCAGAATACAGGCAGACCAGCAGAATAGTGTCAGGCACTCTATACTTCTTCAGCTTCTAAGGAAATCAAAACACAAATACATCCCAAATGCAGCCACTTCTTATCACACCAACTGGGCCAACGTGGTTCCTGCAGTCTTGTCTGATGGGCTGCTGTTATAGTCCTCTCATTGATCTCCCTGCATCTGCCCTGGCCCTCTTCCTCGTGGAACCAGCAGAGTGATGGTCTTAGGAAGCAGAAAAGACCAGGTCAAGTCTCCTCAGAAGCCTCCCATAGCTCCCCATTTCCACTCGCGGCCAGGGTTCCTCCTGTAGCTACTCCTTGCTCTGGGCCTTTGCACATGCCGTTCCCTCTTCCTGGAAGGCTTCCATCCCTGCATGGTCAAGACTCACCCTCAGCAACAATGTCACTTCATCAAAGAGGCCTTTACCAACCAGCTTCCCCGAGTAGCCCCGCCCCATTGCCACAGTCCTCCCTCTGTGCCTTTCACTACAAGGGTCTCCATACCGCTTGCTACTCACCCGTGCGCTTGCTTATTATTATGTCTGCCCTACTTGAGCGGAAGTTCCATGAGAGCAAGAACTTTTGTCTGTTTTTTGCCTGTGTTCCCAATGCCCAGAACCGTGCCTGGTACAATGTTTGGCGAATGAATAGAAAATAAAACCCACACCCCCTTCAGTAACTGTTTCTGTTTTCTACCTCATTACAAAGGGTACAGGTAGCCTCTATTGCAAGGGATGCTAAACAGGTTAGCATCCATCCAGACTTCTTCCTACCCAGTTTCAGATTAAAGCTACCTGGTGTTTTCTGGTTAAGTTGCTAATTGCAAAACATTTCCAGTCATAGGTTAGTACACGCAGAGCGCACGGAAGCCGGCTGCACTCACTGTACACCCAACTGCAGCTCTTAAATACTTCAGCTTTGCAAACTTGAGTTTGTCTGCCGGTCAGTTTCTCCTCTCTGACCTGTGCTTTGCTATTCTGCTGAGGAGGACCGGGCATCCGTTAATCACTTGAGTCTTCTTTCTCTTTCCGTCTGCCAGCTGAACTCACTAATGGCCGGTCTCCCATTTCTGTGTGAGTCCCTGTGTGGGTGTTGAAGATAAGCGTGTAGCCCAGCACTGTTGAGGAGGAACAGGAATGTGAGCTACATTTTAAGTTTTCTAGGAGCGCAGTTCAAGAAAGGAAACGGGTGAAAATGCTATAATTTTTAAATGTTTTATTTAATCCCGTGTATCCGAAATGCTACAAATAATATTATAAAGATAATAAGCAAATGATCAATATTAAATAATCAATATTAAAAAGGCAGTGAGGTATTTGACATCCATTTTTGGTATTAAGTCCTCAAAATCCAATGTATTTTTGACACTTGGAGTGCATCTCAATTTGGATACATATCAAATGCTCCACAATCACATGGGGCTAATGGCTACCGTTACAGATTGAATATTTGTCCTCACCCCCCTCCCCCAAATTCATATGGGGAAACCCAGGCCTCCCTATGTGATGGGATCAGGAGCAGGGGGGGGGTGTTTGCGACTTGAGAGGTGATTAGGATTAGACGAGGTCGAGAGGGAAAAGACCTCATAAGTGGGATTAGTGCCCTTCTCAGAGTCACCAAAGAGCTAAAGGAATACCGCATGGTCTCACTTACGTGTGGGGCAGAGGGAAACAAAAGGACAAGAAAAAGTCAAGCTAAAGCATAAAGTGAGGGAGGAAGAGGGAGGGTGAAATGGGGGCAGGATGAGCGCAAGAGATTAAGATGGCCGTTCACAAGTGATGGTGGTGGTGGGAGAGCCTTGGGGTAGACAGTGATGTAAAAAATATATATACATATGTAATCAATAGAAAAAGTGCTAACTCCCCTCTCCTCTCTGGTGTTAGGATTTGAGGAAGCACTGTTTATGAACCAGGAAGTGAGGCCTCACCAGATACTGAATCTGCCAGCGCCTGGATCTTGGACTTCCGGCCTCCAGAACTGTGAGACTCATGTTTGTGTGTCACTCTGTTGCTCTATGGAATTTTATGACAGCAGCTGCGTTAACATAGTGCAGGTAAAGACTTCCTCTAAGTGTGTGTTCTAAGGCCTAGGGTGCGGCCATGAACAAAGCAAACTTGGAAGGCAGCTGTGCTCACCGCTATGGCACCAATGCTCACAAAGCAAACTTGAATCCAGAATTTACCTCCTAGTTTCCTTCCCAAGTGATTTGTGTGCACAGTGAAGTCCAAAAAGTCCTGTCCTAGACCTTTCTGTTCTTATTCTCATTGAATTTTCCCACAGTTATACTGTGGAAATGGTTTAAAGCGACAATCGGCATTTAATATTTTTCATGAAAGTTGACTGGATTACTGAGTGATTTCATGGCACCCATGGTGTTACCTGGGGCTGTGTCATCCAGAGGCCTGAAGGGGTATGGTGGCCTTGGTGACCACACGTGGTGGTAGTAGCATGGGGATGGAGGGTGGAGGCGGGGACTGTCCTGTGTTTTGTCAGCTGAGGATATAGCCATAGGGGCTCTGGCTGGGCTGGGACACCTGATGGCTGCTGTCTGTCAGTGCTACCTGCCAGCAGGGAGACCAGCTGGACAGCCTTGGGTCTCCTTTGTGTGGGTACATCTGGTTCATCTTTCCCAGACATGGCGCCTGGGTTCCAAGAGGGAGCTCGCCAGGAGATGAAGCCACAGTTCTCTTAAGTCTCAGCTTTAGAAGTCACTCAGTGAGACCTGGCTACGTTCTCTTGCTCATAAGTGATGAGGCCAAACTAAATTCAAGCGGAAGGGGAAAGGCCTCATCTCTTGATGAGGGAGCAAAGGACTAGCACAGAGTTTGCAGTTGTCTTTAATCCAGCCCAAGAGAAGAAATCACATTTATTGAGCAACCGTTATATAAATACTGTCATTCAATATTTTCCAATTTTCTTTCTTTCAAAATCTACATTTTAATTTACTTTTTATAGACCCACAGGAAGCTGCTAAAACAGTACAGAGAGGTCCTGTGTACTCTGACCCACTTTCTTCATGGTTAGCCCACATGTAAGTTCAGTGCAGTATCAAAACCCAGAAACTGACCTTGCACAGTGTGTCTGTGGTTCTGTATCATGTGTAAAGCGAATAACTGGCACTTACAGGGTGACTGCCATTTGTAAGTACTCGGCCATGTTTCATTCATTCTGAGATGCACATTCTTTCACACTTAACGTCTCTGAAATGAGAATATGTCTTACAATCAAACCTGTCTTACAATTAGGGGCATCATTTTCTTTCCTTAAAAGAACATAAGACATGGTGTGTTGTACAACTTTTTTTTTTTGATGATGATGATGATTTTGATGATGTATAGTTTCAGTAAAATACTCTATCAGCCCATTTTGCAGATAAAGAAATCAACGTGGTTTTAGTGTTCCAGAAACCTGCCTGAGATCATACGAGTGAGGCTAGTATTCATACCCAGGCACTCTAACCAGAGCCAACAAGCTTAACTTCCACCCTCTTGGAAGGCAATTACAAAAGTAGCCGTAGCAACTTATGTCACTAGTGTGGCACTGGTGAGGCTCAATGACAAGTCAATGACAAGTAATAGTCAAACAGCCTAGATCTGGGTCCGGATCCAGCACATTATTTACTACAAAGTAAGCATTCCCAGCCTCCTGCAGGTGTGCCTTTTCTGATCAGAAAGCCATAGAAATCAGAAAGTTCACAGAAACAGCCAGCATGCAATAGCTTTCGGGCCGTAGACTCCGCACGCCAGCGTGCCACCCTTCCACCCCTGCATCACAGTGGTGCCTCTTTGTTCTCTGGTGCAGTGGGGCCTCTTTCCCTAGTCAAATGTGTTCAACTCAACCTTATTCCAGCCTCCTCAGGAATCAGAAATTGAATAGGGAAAAATGAAGACATGGAAAAGAGGTGATTCACGTGATTTTCATGTGATGGAAATCATGCACATTTCGGTCAAGCAGACCATCTCAGGGTTGAAAAACAAGTGTTTCCTTTGCGAAGCTGCTTCAGCCATTCTTGACGGTGTCCTTTTGAGATTTTTTTTTTTTTTGGTACCACCAGAAAATGAAAAAATAAGAAAAAAGGACTCTGGCTGGTAGGTTAGAGCTAAATATGATGTTTACTACATATACTACCAAGGAAAGAGGAAATTAGTTTAACCAGATGGGATATACACACAAATGATTACAGCTTACAAGGTTCAGCTTTGTTTTCAGAGCAGCCCTTTGAAATCCTAATCCCTAACTCGGACCGAAAACCGAAAACCACTTCTTGTCACTTAGCAAGCAGGGCATAGGCGCCAGTTGCCTGGTGCTCTAAATTTAACGCCAAATGACAGGCCTACCTGATTGACAGCTGCCTTGTCCTCCCTTTCATCATGCTGTCTTTGATACCAGCTATTTTGTGGGTCAAGAAACGCAGCAAAATCCTGAAAAATTTAGGTCTGTTGATAAGATAAAGGCAGTTCTCTAGACCAACTGGGAGTTTGTTGATTCGAATAGTCATCATTTCTGTGTAATCAGGACATCTTGTCTGGGCCTGCGGGGGTCACATAATATGCTTGGAGCAAGAGAGAGTGATTTATTGACTTAGTCAAATAAGGGGGGGGGGTCAGAGACACTATTTGCTTGGAGTCAAGGTCCAGTTTATATACCCTTTCATGAAGATGGCGCCGAAGCTAAGGAAGGAACCCCTTTCCCCCCACAGCTTC
>PVHY01026090.1:0-17682 GCA_004024945.1 Uropsilus gracilis
TTTTTTTTTTTTTTTGAGACCTATATTTTTGCCCGTGGAACCGCAGACTCACATTGCCCGTGGTACCACAGACTCAAGCAATCCCCAGCCTCAGCTTCCCAGGTAGCTGGGATTACAGGTGCGCACCACCACGCCCAGCTATTTTTTTGGAACTAGGTCTCGCTGTGTTGCCCCAAGCGGGACTCGAACCGTGATCCCTAGCCCCAGCCACTTCATAGGCTGAAGCTTACAGGCACGAGCCACTGTGCCCGCCTGGATGCTTCTATTTTTCCAGGTCTTGGCTATTTTGAATAATCCTGCAGTGAACATGAGAGTACAGATCATTCTTTGAGTTAATAAGTCCATTTCCTTTGAATGTTGACCTAGAACTGGACTTGCTGGGTTAGACAGTTTTGTTTCTAATTTTTGAAGAACCTCCATACTGTTTTCCTTGGCAGCTGTACCATCTATGTTCTCACCATGAATGCATTTAGTTCCCTTTCTCTGCTTCTTCACCAGCATTTCTTAACACTTGGTCTTTTTGATAGGGGAGGTGTGAATATAAAGCTATATGATGATGGTTCAGGGTGATTTGATGGCAAGAGAACTATAGTGACTACAATGATGTAAGAAAAATTAACAAATTAAAAGAGAAAAATAACCCCAAACAAATTAAAAATTAAAGAGAAAAATAACCCCAGAATGAAGGAGTGAGCCAGAACAGGTAGGAGCCTGTGACAGTTGGGTTCAGATGATGGGGTTCGATGTGTGAGGTGCTTGAGTCCCTCTTGATGTGAAAACAGGATGAGGGATGAGCTGTGAGATAAAAAGAACACTTTTTTATCTTGTTTCACCCCCTCTGGCACTCTAAAGGGTGGTCAATAGCCAGTCTCTTACCTGTAACACAGTCTCATAACCTCTTTAAAATGTCTCAGGAGACTTATAACTAGTAAGTAATAATGATTTGCCCCCCAAAATGATTCCTATGTTATCACCAGTACCCCTGCTGTTCATCACATACACCTTAAAAGTTTCACCTTCCCTACTAAGTTATTGTAATTATTCCCTGCCAAACTATATAAAGATGTTCATAATTACATTAAGTCAAACCAATTCAGATCATGCTCTGTGGTCCCCAGTCTGTAAGTTAATTAGCTCTCTAATAGTCATCAATCTCTTCTGTCTCATGTCTTCTTCATTCCACACACAACTCCTAACACCTCTGAGAGAAAGGATTCAACTGACAATTCCCATTCATCAGCACATGGCAAACTACTGAGGAGAGGAAAAAGGGAAAGAGATGTAAACCATGTCACAAATGAGCAGTCTTAGAGAATAAGAACTGCATTTCACCAAGGCAAGGAATGTTCTTTTATGGAGTTATTGTGGAAATTATCACTTAGGGTTGGATTAGTTTGGTTTCCTAAGATTGATAATCCTCTCTGCCTTCATCTGTGGTTGGTGATCTTTTGTCCCCATCTCAGGTTTCTGGAAACTTCCATAGCCAGGTTTAGTCTAAGATTCATTAATTATCCCTACCCCCATTTCTGCCATCTGTCCTTGTGTTATAAATTGTTCTACTGTAAGTTCCCATCAAGACCAGGTGAGTTGATATTGCTCAGAAGAAACTTGCTTAGTTCCACTGGGAGATAAATGAGGATAGCACTGAGTCCTAAGAGAATGTCTGTGGGGTAGAACCCATCTAGACATGAAACAGGATCAGTTCCTGCAGGATCAAAGTACTGCAAGATAAAGAAGCAAATACAGCTGGGTGTGGTGGTATGTGCCTATAATCCCACTTACCTGGGAGGCTGAGGCTGGGAATCACTTGAGTCCATGGGTTCAGGACAACCCTGGGCAACATAGTGAGACCTAGTCTCTTAAAAATAAAATATTCAAAAAAAAAAAAAAAGAAGAAGCAGATATATTTCCACATAAACACCTAAAGGTAATAGAAATGGAAGAGGAGAAAATGTGATCCTTGATCTACCTGAAGGTGATTACATTCAGTTTGCTTTGTCAGAAGAAATGATTTCTCACATAAGAAATTCAATGATGATACAGAAATTATAAAAATATATTCTTAGGTACATGGTGTTTAAGTCTGTGAAATGAATTTATTTTTTATAAAACCCCTGCTTTTAAAAGGTTTTTGGCTGGGCATGGTGGTGCATGCCTGTAAGTGGCGCCTAAGAAGCCATGGCCGGGGTCAGGGTTCATGGTTCGAGTCCTGCCGGGGGCACGTAACAAGACCTAGTTCCAAAAAATATATAGCTGGGCGTGCTGGTACCCATTTGTAATCCCTGCTACCTGGGAAGCTGAGGCTGGGGATTGCTTGAGTCTGTGGTACCCCAGGCAATGTGAGCCTGTGGTTCCACAGGCAAAAATAGCAAGACCTAGTCTCAAAAAAAAAAAAAAAAAGAGAAGAAAGAAAAGGTTTTCCATACAATTCAATAGCATTTCATACATGCTTTTTTTTTTTTTTTGATACTAGGTCTTGCTATGTTGCCCAGGGAACCTCAGACTCACATTGCCTGGGGTACCCGGACTCAAGAGATTTCCAGCCTCAGCCTCCCAGATAGCTGTGATTACAGGTACGCGCTACCATGCCCAGCTATTTTTTGAGACTAGGTCTCACATGTTGCCCCGGGTAGGTGTTGAACCTACAAACTCAAGCAATTCCCAGTCTCAGCCTCCTGTCCTAGGCTGGAATTAAAGCCGCACGCCACCGCGGCTGGCTTCATACATGCTTGTAATTTACTTTAAATCATTTCAATACAGACAGAGGAATATTTTGTAGGTACTATTTAGTTTAAACTTTAGGAGTAGTAAGCTGCTTTCAACTGGTATCCAAACTTTAGTAGTAGTCAGATTTATATGAGATAGGCCATACTTTAAGGTACCTAAGAAAAAATTTCTTACCTCTTCTTTTTTTTTATAAAATTTTATAATTTTTTTATTTTCTAATTTTCATGCAACATTGATCATATTTGTATAGATATTGTTCCCCTTAGGTATGGCCCTCCCTTCAATATTGTACCACTATACTTCCACCCTGTACCGCTTTCCCTTTTCCCCCCTATGGTCACTCCAGTTCCTCTCTTGCTGCAAATCTTTGGTCGATGCTTGGCCCAATGGTCTCTTCTTTTTCTGGAGCAATTTGTTTTATTTCCTGGATGAGGAACTGCACTCCTGGAATGCAGCAGACCATGCTGCTCAGATCTCCAGGAGTAACTGAGGTACACAGCCAGGTTGAGCATATCAGGAACCACTTGTAGGGTAAACATGTGGCATGTTTCTCCAAGCTCCTTTATTGTGAAGTTTCCTATGGTGGAGGAGACTGTCTCCTTTTCTCCAGACCCTGGATTCCATGAGTTTACTGGGTTCCATGCCTCCTCTTTTACACCAGCTTCTCCTCCATTCTGATGTCTGTCACATGGTGCTGCTTCTGTGCTGTATAGTTCTGGCATCAGGCATTGAGAAGTCAACTCTCCACCACTATTAGTGGGGAGATTTCCGGGTGCGGACAGACTTCAATAGATGGTTGGTCCAGCTCCTCTCCTTTCTCATGGTTTGCAGTTCTACCTTGGGGATGCAGCTACAGTTCTGTGGTTTTCCTCCTCCAGTGATTGGTAAAGGAGGGTACCACGCTCACATTGCACAAGTTCCTGGGTCAGGGTGTTACTTCTTCTTGATTAAAACCTGACACTTTGTGAAGTTGCAGAATGAATACAAGAAGTTGGTTTCTGTTGATGAAATTGTAAACTGTTTACTAGTCTCATAAATATTAGAAATGGACTGTTGAAAGTAAAGGTATTCAAGATATATGTATTTGCAAAAATATTTAAAGTCATTCTCCTTTCTTGCAGGAAGAAAGGGGCTCAGTGTGGTCTGCAGGCTTTATCATAATGAAGGTCTGAACACAACTTTTCCTCTTTGACAGAAGTTTTTTGTTGCTTCTGGGATGTCACATCCTGCGTGAACCTCTCCTGAAAGATATTAGTACAATAAACCTAAAAAGAAAAAATCCAATTCACAGAGTTTGTAGAACAGTATGTTTTATAGTGAGCAGTTATGTATATCTTCACTAATGAAATCTTGTCAAACGTCTGAATGTGACTCAGTGTTTGGTTTGGAAACTTCCTTTCCTAATGAGGGTGTAATGAGCTAACCTTTACAAATTTTCATAGCTACTTTTATGTGTTGATTTAATTATTATTTTCCTCCTGAATCTTGGGTATACAGAAATGGATAAGTTAAAATCTTTGGTTAATAACAGTTATCGTTACAGGTCAGGCATGGTGGGGCATGTCTATAGGTGGCAGCCTTGGAAGCCATGGCTGGGGCCAGGGATCGCGGTTCGAGTCCTGCCAGGGGCACATAGTGAGACCTAGTCCCAAAAAAATAGCTGGGCGTGGTGATGTGTACCTGTAATCCCAGCTACCTGGGAAGCCAAGGCTGGGGATTGCTTGAGTCTGTGGTACCCTGGACAATGTAAGCCTGCGTTCCACGGGCAAAAATAGTGAGACCTAGTCTCAAACAAACAAACAAACAAACAAACAAAGTTATCATTACAAATGATCGATTTTTATTTATTTACTCAAATATGTTATCACTATAATTTCCCCCTTATCTATAAGGGTATACATTCAGAGGGGATATCTAAAATCACAGGTAGTATTGACCCCCATATGCTGTTTTTCCTATACCTATATACTTATGATGAATTTATAATATAAATTTATATGTTCACATACATTTCAATTTATAAATTAGGCACAGTAAGAGGTTACAGCAACAATAATGTCTTTCAACATTGCTAAATTAACCCTGGGAGACAAAAGTACCCCTGGTTGAGAAATACCCATTTGTAAATGTTGTTTACTCCCACAGTCTTAGGTTCTGTTGCTGCAGCAACAAATCACCCCAACCATAAGTGGCTTGAAACAACAATCTATGGCTCTGTACTGAGCTCTCATTGGCTAAAAAATTGGTGGAGTTGTCTTCCCTGCTGGAGGTTCTAGGGAGGAATCTGTTTCCTTGTCTTTTCCAGTTTTGGCAGCCACTACTATTCCATGGCTCCACGTCCCCTCTCCATTCTCCAGCACAGTGTCCTGAATTATTCTCATCTCCTTACATCTCCTTAGCAAATGGTAACTTTTTCTGTCTGACTCACTCCTCTTTTCTGCTTCCCTCTTTCATCTTTAAGTACTTTTTGATTGCATCAGGCCCACCCATTTAATCCAGAATAAGTTTAAAAGCAGCTGATGAACAACTTTAATTCCATCATAACCTTAATTGTCACTTGCCACTTAATCCAGTGTATATACATGTTCCAGGGATCAGGGAGAATGTAGGCAATCTCTCCAGGGCCATCATTCTGCTTACATATCAGGTTCCCCCCTACCCCCCATTCAAAGTATTAATACCTTGGATTATTTCTTCATTATTACCCTGCTTTCTTTTTGAGAGATGTCAATGCCTTCTGTATGTATCACTCAAAGAGTATATGTACTTTGATTTTTCTTGTTTTGTCATTTTTCCAATAGATTTTGAGCTATTATATGTAGTCTTTTGACCCACTATTTTCACTTAATATTTTTATTTTATTTTATTTTTGAGACTCGGTCTCACTATTTTTGCTCGTGGAACTGCAGTCTTACATTGCCCATGGTACCACGGACTCAAGCAATCCTCAACCTCAGCTTCCCAGGTAGCTAGGATTACAGGTGCACGCCACCATGCCCAGGTATTTTTGGGGGCCTAGGTCTCCCAGTGTTGCCTAGCAGGGGGGCTCAAACTGCGATCCCTAGACCCCGTTGCTACTCCATAAGCTGTAACTTTAAGGCACGTGCCACCGTGCCCGGTCTTTAAATTTTTTTTATTGTTTACTTTTAGTATCATACACAGTCTTTCCTCTCTGCATGGTTATTGGTCCCCTTGGGGGTCCCTTCCCCCCTTCATTCCCTCTCCTTTGTCTTTACTGTCTGTTCGTCCATTTAGCCCTTAAGTCTTCTTTTTATTATTCCCCTCTGGAGCAATGTCCTTTTCTTGGGTGAGGTTTAGCGCAATAGACCGCGCTTCTTATATTTCCAGTCTTAGTTTGCTTTGGGCAGTCCACAAGCTCGTTTTGAGTCTGATAGTACCAGTTCCTCCATTCTTTTTTTTTTTTTTTTTTTTTTAATACTAGGTCTCACTATTTTTGCCCGTGGAAACGCAGGCTCACGTTGCCCAGGGTACCACGGACTCAAGCAATCCCCAGCACAGGTGCGCGCCACCATGCCCAGCTATATATGTATTTGGAGGGGGGACTAGGTCTCGCTTTGTGCCCCCTGCGGCACTTGAACCACGATCCCTGGCCCTGGCCCCGGCCGCTTCCGAGGCTGAGGCTTACAGGCATGTGCCACCATGCCCGGCCCAAGTTCAGGCTCTCGTTGCCCAGGGTACCACAGACTCAAGTAATCCCCAGCCTCAGCTTCCCAGGATTACAAGCACATGCGCCACCATGCCGAGCTATTTTTTTGGAACTAGGTCTCGCTACGGGCCCCAGGCGAGGCGGGACTTGAACCGCCATCCCTAGGTCCGGCCGCTTCATAGGCTGAAGCTTACCGTACCCGGCAGTTCCTCCATTCTTTATGTCACTTCCATACTGTTGTTTGTTGAAAAAACTCCCTGGAAGGGAGATGTGTCGATTGAAGGTTGGTCTGTTTGGTCTCCTTGTTCATGGACAGCTGCTTAGCTGTCAGGTCTCTGCCTTATTTCTGTGGCCCTCCTCCCTCTGTCCAGAGGGACGTGTGTGCCACACTTTTGCTGGAGGCCTCTCCAGGCCACAATTCTGGCTCCTTCACCACCCCAAGAATGATGGTGTTGGGGCAATCCCAGCTGTCGTCTCCATGGTTGGTCTCACAGTCCTGTGTTCCTTAGCCTGCTCCGCCGTCATTCTGGGTCCTGCCCAGGGGATATGTGTCTCTGGGGCTCTTACTCAAATCGCTCTCCTCATCTATTTCTTCTGTTGGATTATTTTCCCAGTTCTTGTTAGTGATGAGGACTGACTGGAGTGGGAGTTGTCCAGAATGGGGGTTAAATGCCACACTGCTGCCCCAGTGTGAACCGGCAGGCTCAGTGCAGAATGCCTGCATGTCCCACCCCACCCCCCTCCAGTTCCAGCCCTTTCACCAGGGACCCAAGGCCCAACAGGCTGAAATCCCAGACAAAGACTGGGCCCACCTGGCGGAGGCGAGTGCAGCCTTGGGCCTAGTAGCCCATGTGACCACTAAGAGCAAGGCTTCCCTCGCCCTCTTAATATTTTAAACCAAGATTCAGGTAGCATATTGTACTAGACTGCATTTCTTTTCTTTTTTTTTTTTTCAAAAAATTACTTGTGCCGGGCGCCGTGGCGTGTGCCTGTAAGCAACAGCTTATGGAGTCGCTACGGGGTCTAAGGAACCCGGTTTGAGTCCTGCCTGGGGGGACACAGCGAGACCTAGTTCCAAAAAAATAGCTGGGCGTGGTGGTGCACTCCTGTAATCCCAGCTAGCTGGGAAGCTGGTGCTTGAGTCCGTGGTACCTCGGACAATGTGAGCCTGCGGTTCCACGGGCAAAAATAGCGAGACCTAGTCTCAAAAATAACAAAAAAACCCAAAATATTACTTGTATCCATCAAAAGGACACCTGTACTCAGATGTTTATTGCAGCACTATTTACAGTAGCCAGGATATGAAAACAACCCAAATGCCCCAAAATTGATAAATGGCTGAAAAAGATATGGTATGTTTACACAATGGAATATTATTCATCAAAGAAGACAAACATGTAATTTGCAGCAACATGGATAAAGCAAGAAGGAATCATGTTATCAGAAATAAGTCAGAAAGAAAAAGAAATACAGGATGGTCTCACTTATATGATTGATATAAAGAAAACAAGCAAACAAGAAAAATTTAAAATTGCCAACAGAATGGAAGCATAGAGCAAAAGAGGGGGTAAAATCAGGGGAGGGAAGAGCACAAGAGATTAAGATGGTTAATGGGTGATAAGGTGATGGGAGAACCCCAAGGTAAACAATGTAATAAATGTGTAATAAGTGTGTAATAAATATATATACACATATATAACATGCATATGCATATATATGTGTGCAATCAATAAATTAATAAAAACATATTACTTGTATCCAGGTGTTTGTTACTGGGAAGAAGACAGCTATGAACATCCTGCGCTTGTCCTCTGTTACATATCACTAGAAATTTCCCTTGGATTTGAACATACGCACGCAATACCCATGTTGTGAGTTTATGAACTTTTAAGTTACTATCCAAAATGGTTGCATCAATGTATACTCTATTCTTTACATATAAGAGACACTATGGGTCTACATACTCATTAAATAGGGTATAAAATACTTGTTTTTCCTTGTAATTCTGACTTCAGGGATTTACAAATTGGAGAGCATCTTGTTCAAATATTGCCTTTGGTTTTTGATGTTGTTTTGAAGTAACACTAACATTATACAAGATTTAGGTATACTTTATCATCTGTAAATACTACATATGGTGACAACCAAACTTCATATTCCATCCACTGCCCTGAAACTGCCCCCTTTGTGCAGTTTACCCCCACCCATTGTGGTCTTGATTTTTATTTGCCTGATCACCAATTCTGTTTGCTTTGAATCCAGATTTCACTTAAACAGAGAGATCCTTGACTTTAAAGCATTGAGTTGAAGAAATCATTGTCTAGATAAAAAAGAAGATGGACTAAATATAACATATTTGCAGGATCATTAGGAGAGTAGGGAAAGAAAGGGCACACTTCCATGAATCATTAGACTCTCAATAGCAGACATTTAAGAGCCAAAGTATAAGCTATCAAAAGTAAATAAAAGTGAATAAAATTGATTCTGTTCCTAATAGTGGCAGAATCGACACTTACCACTACTATAATATATTGTCTGTCTAGTATCAAGGATTTAAGAAAATGACTGGCTACAGTAAAATCAAAATAGGGAATAATATAAATATTACATCTGCTGGATCAGGCACGGTGGCACACACCTTTAACCCCAGCCTAGCAAAGGATACCGAGACTAAGAATTGCTTGAGTCCTACCCAGGGCAACATAGTGAGACCCAGTCTCAAAAAAGAGCTGGGCATGGTGGCCCGTGCCTGTAATCCCAGCTACCTGGGAGGCTGAGGCTGTGGATTGCTTGAGTTCATGGTACCCCCAGCAATGTGAGTTTGTGGTTCCCTGGGCAACATAGTGAGACCTAGTCTCAAAACAAAAACAAAAACAAAAACAACTACATCTGCTTAGGAACTGTGAAAGATGATAGTTCAATATTAACAGCATAATACTTGGTATGATTCTTCAAACAATACAATCAACAACAGCAGACATTTATGAGCAAGTGTATGCGCTATCAGAACCAGATAAAAGTATCTAGAGAGGTTATTTGGCAGGAGTTAAATCTAAGTATACTGCGCTCTGCTTGTAGTAACGTTAAATATATTTGCTTTTTTTTTTTTTTTTTTTTTTTTGAGACTAGGTCTTGCTCTGTTGCCCTGGGTAGTCTGGAACCTGCGAATTCAAGCCATCCCTGGCCTCTTGCCTCCCAGCACTTGGATTACAGGTGTACACCACCACACATGGCTGCATTTGCATTTTACAATCCTGAATGAAATTACGTTGTCAATGCATGTTGTCAGTATTCCATCTATCAGACCTTCTCTTTCTCCTTCCTCAGGTGACTCAAACTAGCTCAATAAACTTTAGCATCTGAATGAGCTATCATACCGTCATTGCAGTTCAGATAATCCTGCTACCCAAAACCACCTCATGGAAATATGCCATTGATTGAACATGAAAGTAATAAAATTACCTCATTTTCCTACTCAGTTTTGGAGAAAGATCTACCACTGTGCCTGGCTGTCCCCAATGTTGTCTTAGCTTCCATCCTCTCCTTTGGGGTGTGTGTGTGTGTAAGGTTCCTGGAATCCCACTGTTTTCCCGAGGTCAGTGAACACATCAGGAAATAAATACACGATAATTCATTTGTATTTCTTTTTTTTTTTGAGACTAGGTCTTGCTATTTTTGCCCGTGGAACCGCAGGTTCTTGTTGCCCGGGGTACCACAGACTCAAGCAATCCCCAGCCTCAGCTTCCCAGGTAGCTGGCATTACAGGCACGTACCACCACACCCAGCTATTTTTTTTGGAACTAGGTCTCGCTACAGGCCCCAGGTGGGACTCGAACCGTGATCCCTAGACCCGGCCGCTTCATAGGCTGAAGCTTACAAGCACGAGCCACCGTGCCTGGCCTCATTTGTATTTCTGTTTTCTAATTTTTTATTTATCTGCTACCATAAACTCACAAGATATGTAAAAAGCAACTGTTTTATATGAGTGTTTAGCTCTCTGTCTTCCCCAATACAAAAATACTTTTGTCCTTTTTTCTTCTAAACATGATCCTCTATTCACCTTCTACTTAGTTGTCTTTTTTTTGAGACTAGGTCTCGCTATTTTTGCCCGTGGAACCGCAGGCTCATATTGCCCAGGGTACCACAGACTCAAGCAATCTCAGCCTCAGCTTCCCAGGTAGCTGGGATTACAGGCATGCGCCACCACGCCCAGCTATATATTTTTTGGAACTAGATCTCGCTATGTGCCCCTGGGGGGCCTCAAACCATGATCCCTGGCCCTGGCCACGGCTTCCTAGGCTGTTGTTTGCCGGCATGCCGCCACCATGCCCAGCCCACCTTCTACTTATAGTCTTAAGAATGTAAAATTGAGTGTTGAAAGAGTCAGGGGGCAGGGCATGGTGGCGCATGCCTGTAGGTGGCAGCCTACGAAGTCATGGCCAGGGTCAGGGATCGTGGTTCGAGTCCTGCCAGAGGCACGTTGGGAGACCTAGTCCTCAAAAAATAGCTGGGCATGGTGGCGCACGCCTGTAATCCCAGCTGCCTGGGAAGCTGAGGCTGGGGATTGCTTGAATCTGTGGTACCCTGGGCAACGTGAGCCTGTGTTTCCACAGGCAAAAATAGCAAGACCTAATCTCAGAAACAAAACATAACAAAATCCCATTGACCTAGGCTTACAAATTAGCACTATGTAAAATACTGATTAGACGGCATATAGATTTTATGCATAAAACTTTTGAAACAAAGAGTGGTTTTCCAGTAGATCCAAGTACCTAAAACCTTGGATACATTTTGTATGAATCTAGGTAAGCCAGTTATGATTGCCTTATAAATATGTAAAGGAGGCACGGCATGGTGGCTCATGCCTGTAAGCTTCAGCCTATGAAGCAGCCAGGGCTATGGATCGCGGTTCGAGTCCTGCCTGTGGCCCGTAGCGAGACCTAGTTCTAAAAAAAGAGCTGGAAGTCATGGTGCGCACCTGTAATGCCAGCTACCTGGGAAGCTGAGGCTGGGGTTGCTTGAGTCTGTGGTATCCCGGGCAATGAGAGCCTGCGGTTCCACGGACAAAAATAGCGAGACCTAGTCTCAAAAAAAAAAAAAAAAGATACATAATTATAGCAAAACAGTTTTCTGTTTTATTTTATTGAGACTAGGTAGGGGGGCGGGCACGGTGGCTCATGCCTGTAAGCTTCAGCTTATGAAGCGGTTGGGGCTAGGGATCGCGGTTTGAGTCCCACCAGGGGCCCGTAGCGAGACCTAGTTCCAAAAAAATAGCTGGACGTGGTGGTGCACGCCTGTCATCCCAGCTACCTGGGAAGCTGAGGCTGGGGATTGCTTGAGTCCGTGGTACCCCAGGCAACATGAGCCTGCCGTTCCACGGGCAAAAATAGTGAGACCTAATCTCAAAAATTAAGAATGAGTTTTTTTCACCCTTAACAACTGCGGCATGAAGATTGCCCCTCAATCATTCAAACATAGAACACCAAGCAACCCGAGCATGGTGGTGCATACCTGTAGGTGGTAGCCTAGCAAGTCACGGCGGGGGCCAGGGATCACAGTTCGAGTCCCGTAGGGGGCACATGTGAGACTTAGTCCCCCAAAAAATAGCTGGGTGTGGTGGCACACACCTTGTAATCCCAGCTACCTGGGAAGCTAAGACTGGGGATTGCTTGAGCCTGCGGTCCCATGGGCAAAAATAGGAGACCTAACTTCAAAAAAACATCAAGCAAAAGGAAAGCAATTCCAGAACTGACAATCCTGCTGAATGGATTCAATTCTGTAGTTCTGGTAATTCCTTTTGATATGTTGGTATGCAAAGAAAATCATCTGGTATACTTCAATGGGTTCTTTTGATTTGGTATTTAACCAAGCAAGCCTCACAGATTGACAAGAAGTTAAAACGTTTAACAAAAATGTGTATTGTTTGTACATGTGAAAGAGACTCAGCAGGGTTTCAAATACCAACTTAAATAGTCCAGCTAATACAGAAGAACTAAGAGGAAGAAAGAGGTTTGTTAAGGACTTACCAACAAGTCAAAAGAGACAAAGAGATAAGAAGGTTGGGTCTTCTCTGGGGGTGCCCTTAAGAGGAAGGTCACATATAAATATAAAAGGCCTCTCTGAAATTGGAATTTGTGCCAAAAAAGACTTATTTTGGGTTGGCAGATGTTTACTGCCCTAAATATCTTTTTTTGTGTGTGTGTGTGTGGGGGAACTAGGTCTCGCTATTTTTGCCCGTGGAACCGCAGGCTCACATTGGCCAGGGTAACACAGACTCAAGCAATCCCAATCCTCAGCTTCCCAGGTAGCTGGGATTACAGGCATGCTCCACGGTGCCTGGCTAGACATCTCATTTTTAATAAGATTTTCTGCATATACATTTACTCTTAAAAATTGAAATTGCAAACCAAAGGCTATTATTTTTGAAAACCAAGAACTTTTATTAAAACCTCCTACCTCTAATTATGCCCAAGATAAACCACCCAGTAATTTTTAACATACCTCCCACACAATTTTGCTTTAAATTCATTGTTGGATTTCATTTTACTGACTTCAGACTTCTAAAATACAGAAGATTATAGTGATTCTTTGAGTCAGGTTGAAAAAAAGTAGAACTAAGTTTCTAGAATCAAGTTAGAAAAGAGATACAAAGGAAAATCATCATCACAGGCAGTTTTTGTCCTTTAAGACTATCTGCCTGTGTCCTATGCAGGCTTCTCTTGTTCTTTCCTCAATAAAGAAAAGACATTAAAGCTCTTATCAAAATACTGTCACAGTCCATCAGAGCATAAGCAGCCTTCCCAAACTGCTGACTAATGACTCTGAAATGACTGTCAAGGAAAAGCAGTGTGGGTAAGATCTACTGCTCTATCGATTCCGGCTCAATCGACTCTGTGTCGTAATCCTTCTCCATGCTCGTCTTCTCCTCAGGAAACTCTCTGTGGTACAGGCAATAATGACAGCTACACTGAAATTTTTTAATTCTTCTTTCAATCTGCAAGATAATATAATGGTTTATTGGGTTAATAATTTAAATGAAATGGGTTAAGTATACTCCAAAAAATAAACAAGACCTCACCTCTCATATTATTAAACCAACTAAAAAAAAGAAAGGGAAGCTGGGCACGGTGGCTTGTGCTTGTAAGCTTCAGCCTATGAAGCGGCTGGGGCTAGGGATCGCGGTTCGAGTCCTGCCTGGGGCCCGTAGCGAGACCTAGTTCCAAAAAAAATAGCTGGACGTGGTGGTGCGCGCCTTTTAATCCCAGCTACCTGGGAAGCTGAGGCCGGGGATTGCTTGAGTCTGTGGTACCCCGGGCAATGAGAGCCTGCAGTTCCACAGGCAAAAATAGCAAGACCTAGTCTCAAATAAATAAATAAATAAATAAATAAAATTAATAAATTAAATAAATAAATAAATAAATAAAAGTAAAAAAGGGCAAAAAAAGCTTTTTGGGGGTTGGGAGGCAGGGAGATGAAAATATATGGATATCAAAGAATGGCAGATTGTGGCTGATTTTATAATAGCAACAATGCCTATATTGTGGGTTATTTATTTATTTATTTATTTGTTGGTTTATTTATTTATTTGTTTGTTTATTTATTTGTTTGTTTATTTATTTATTTATTTATTTATTTATTTATTTATTTATTTTTGAGGCTAGGTCTCGCTGTTTTTGCCCATGGAACTGCAGGCTCTCGTTGCCTGGGGCCACAGACTCAAGCAATTCCCAGCCTCAGCTTCCCAGATAGCTGGGATTATAGGCGCACGCCACCACACCCAGCTATTTTTTGGAATTAGGTCTCGCTACGTGCCCCAGGTGGGACTCAACCACGATCCCTAGCCCCGGCCGCTTCATAGGCTGAAGCTTACAGGCACGAGCCACCGTGCCCGGCTAACAATGCCTGTATTAACAGTTAACATATATTTTAGTGTCATTTCTCTGAATGTCTTAAGTGTGAATTGATTTATTTAGTTACTAGACACCTCAGGTGTTTATCTTCTTGCTACATGAAATTGTCAGGAAGGTCTCATTTGTGACCACACATGAAAAAGTCCAAGCCGGGCATGGTGGCTTGTGCCTGTAAGCTTCAGCCTATGAAGCGGCCGGGGCTAGGGATCGCGGTTCAAGTCCCGCCTGGGGCCCGTAGCGAGATCTAGTTCCAAAAAAATAGCTGGGCGTGATGGCGTGCGCCTGTAATCCCAGCTACCTGGGAAGCTGAGGCTGGGGATTGATTGCTTAAGTCTGTGCTACCACGGGCAACGAGAGCCTGCGGTTCCACCGGCAAAAACAGCGAGATCTAGTCTCAAAAAAAAAAAAAAAAAAAGTCCAGAGATATGTAGACTTTAGCAAACAAACATGAACTCACTTGTCTACAGGATCCAAGAGGTCCAAGCCAGTTTCCCTTTCCTCCCTGACAAAGGTACTACCCAAACAAAGGGAAAACAACCAGATACCAACCCACACATGTAGTTAACACAAAATTATATATTTACCTCCACTTCCTTCTTCCGTATTTCTTCTCGTAGCTTCATGGGAAGAAAAATAAAACATTGAGAACTATCAAGAAAGTTAAAATATTCATGTTACACATCTACCCTATGAGAAAAGTGTCAGACAATCTTCAAACTTTGTTTATACCAAGGAATCGTGTGTAGTCTCACTATTTTTTTTTTTTTTTTTTTTTTGAGACTAGGTCTCGCTATTTTTTTGCCTGTGGAACTGCAAGCTCATGTTGCCTGGGGTACCACAGACTCAAGCAATCCCCAGCCTCAGCTTCCCAGGTAGCTGGGGTTACAGGTGCGCGCCACCACTCCTAACTATTTTTTGGGGTCTAGGTCTCGCTATGTGCCCCGGGAGGGACTCGAACTGTGATCCTTGGCCTCAACCGCAGTTTCCTAGGCTGCTGCTAACAGGCATGAGCCACCATGACCGGTCTTTTCACTACATATGATCTTAATTTATGTGAATTGCTGCCTGGACCTGGCAGTGTTGTCTATCCAATCAACTCACCAGAGAAAATCGGTTGAGGTACTGGTATCTGAGCTTCACCATCCTTTCCCTCAGTTCTTGCCTCACGGACAACAGTGTCCTCACTCCCCTTCTCTTCTTGTAGGGTGTACCCTGTAGGTTGTTTTCTTGATTCTGCTGTAGGGATGGATATTCAGGTAGAGGGGAAGGGAGCTTGATATTAGGGTTGAGAGTCAAGTTGTTGAGATTCTTTATTAACCCTGAGACAGGTTGAGAGGCCCCTAAAAGAAAAAGGAAAAGTAAATATCCATTAAGGGGAAATGCATCAAGCAGAAATCACTCAGCATTCAAGTCAGTGAGCTAGGATCATCGGCCCTTCTTCAGGGGCTAGATCATTTATAGCATGTGCCTCACCTACTCTGCAGGCTTGGCAGAAGTGTAGTTCAAAAATTCACTATGTAAAAAATAAAAAGAGGGCCAGACACAGTAGCTCGTGCCTGTAAGCTTCAGCCTATGAAGTGACTGGGGCTAGGGATTGTCCCGCCTGGGGCCCATAGCAGTTCCAAAAAAAAAAGCTGGGTGTGGTGGCCCATGCTTTAATCCCAGCTGCCTGGGAAACTGAGGCTGAGGATTGCTTGAATCTGTGGTACCCCAGGCAACAAGGGCCTGGGGTTCCACAGGCAAAAAAATAGCAAGACTAGTCTCAAAAAACAAACAAACAAACAAATAAATAAATAAAAAGAGGCCAGTAGTGGCGACACACCTTTAATCCTAACCTAGGGAGGGAGGCCAAGGCTGGGAATCGCTTGAGTATATGGGTTCAAGACTCGCTGGGGCAACATAGTGTCTTAAAAAAAATAGCTGAACATGGTGGAGTGCTCCTGTAATCCCAGCTACCTGGGAGGCTGAGGCTGGGGATCATTTGAATCCGTGGACTTGGGACATAATGAGACCTAGTCTCATTATGGCAGGCAACATGAGACCTAGTCTCAAAAAAAAAAAAAAAAAGATACCTTAAAAAAATTCATTATGACAAATCGTTTGTTGTCAAAAGACATATCTATCTTGTAATACTAGTCCAAATGTTAGCGAGCCCCCTGCCCCAAAGTCAAAGGGTACCAGAGCTTATATGCCTAAGTATGTACCAAGTGGGAAAACACAAGAGCAGAATTTTGGGAATGTAAAGCATTACAATGTAAGTCAAAAAATTCTAGTGAACAAGTTTTAGCAATTTAAAACAAACAGGTCTGTTAAAATTTTTCTAGAAACACACACGCACAATCACAGGCCTGTGACTTAGACAAAGAAATTATAAAAGCTGTGTCCTGAAGCAGAAGGACAGTAAGAGGTTATCATGCTCCGTAGCTGAAACTCAGTTTTTGCATGGTATGAGACCTTTCTGTTCAAAGCCAATTATTTTGGGAACCACTCACTCTTGCCTCTTCCTATCCCAATCATTATGCATACGCAGCTCTGACACCAAAACAATTAACACTCATCTTCCCGTGTATGTGAAGGTATTAATTATTGAGTCAGCATCCATTTTAACTTCTAAGACTTTGTGCACTTGGAAATAAAGATCCCTGGTGATGGAATTGCTAGGTATACTCAAGAAAAAGGAAACTGGGGATATTATATAAACATTCTCTTAATTCCCACCTTCTTTCCCTTGTCTACATCGACCAGGGATCCTTCCTCAACAAGCAGGGGAAACAATCTATACTGGGGGTGGGGGGGAGGACGATAGGATGAAAAAGTTGCTCAGCGAGCAACTGATCCAGCTTCCTAGCCACTTAGTGGGTAGTTGGTATCCAGACCACCCAAATCCGCCATCAACCAGGGGTTCGAACCCGGCGAGTGGGTCTGTGGGAAAGCTCGAAGAACCTAGGCAGGCTGGACCTAATTAGCAATATTCTTGGCGAGCACTTTCTCAGAAAGCAACCCTCCAGCGTTAGAGCCTAGAATTTACATTATAGAGAACATTCCCTGGCTTTTATTAAACTGCCACCAGCCTTTAGTTTGCTCTGAAAAGCTATTTCCCTGTTTATTAACATTCCTAAAGTGTAAATTGCGCTGAAAAGTCAATCCCCAGAAGATGGTAGAGTTTTAGAAAACCTTTAGGTGAAGTTGAAGTCTTTTGTATTTTGCCCCTATCTACCATTGTTGGCTGAAGATGGAAACACCACTCGCAGACGCTGAGTCTAATTCTGGGGGGAAAATTCCGATTGCTTTCCCCCACAAACTGTACTGAAAATATCCAAGCGTTCCTGAGCGTAGTAAGCAAATAATATAGTTTCCCACTCCCCATCCCCCCCACCC